>JAPKID020000819.1:0-16471 GCA_026931265.2 Tropidonophis doriae | reverse complement strand
GGATGCCCTCAAAAATTTCTTTGTATACCCTATACCCCTTTCCTAGGAAAATTGAAAAACCAATAAAACTTTTTTGAAAATAAAAATAAAAAAAATGAGCAGGTCAGATGCAAACTAAGTAGCACCAGATTTATCATTCTAAATGTTCCATTAGCATTTGGAATGAGATTCCATAAAAGTTGGCTTTGTTTTGTGGAAATGACAGCAAAAATGCAGAATGCTAAATTACTAGAAATAAATCACGATGCTGTTAACATTACCTGAATAGAAGTATCTGGTGTAGCAGAGAAAGAAACCTTACAATTAAGGACTACTGCATATGAAAACACCACAATCAGAAAACCAGTTTTTAACCAAGCATAGTCATATAATAAAATTTGAATTTGCTTTTTTTTTTAATTTGTTAGATTTATATCTCACCATTTATTTAAAAGATTAAGGTATAATCATACATACTTCATATGTTTCCATAATTATCTTCTGGGTAGGTTGGACTGAAAGAAAGTCACCAGCCCAAAGTGACACAGTAAATTGTCATGGCTGAGGTAGACGAGTCTGAATCTTAAAGGTAAAGATAAAGATTTCTCCTGCCCAATTCAGAGGTGGGTTGCTACTGGTTTGGCCCAGTTTAGCCAAACCGGTAGTGGTGGCAATATGAGGCTCCGCTCACCTGCCCAGACGCTTCTGCGCACGCAAGTGAGCATGAGCAAACCGGTAGTATAACGGCTAGCAACCCACCGCTAGCCAATTATGTTTCCTTCTAGGGAGTCATGCTCATCTAAGGGAACCAGCATTGTCTGAAGACATTTCCATCACCATGTAATTGACATGACAATATGCCAAGTCACATGGAACCTTCCCACCAAAGTGCTATTATCTATTTATCTACTTGCATTTGCATGCCTTCAAACTGCTAATTTGGCAGGAAGTAAAGCAGGAATGGGAGCTCACCCCATCATGCAGTATTTGTTCCTCAAAATGCCAATCTTCTGGTCACTAAGCCCAGAATCTTAAACACTAGGCCACCACATCCCTATATATTCAGCATCATATCTACTATATCATACCTCCTGCATTCAGTAGGCCTGAGCTCAGACTATGATTATCTTATTTTTTTTTTAAAGGAAATATTTTTATTTTTTTTCAAAACAACTAGCTGCTTTGGCATATTTCATTCAGTTAACCTATGCAACATTTTCAAGCTAATAAAATGCATTCATACAAGTTCATTTAGAAACAGATGGAAAGCTATTGCTTCCCTAGGCTTTGTTTAACTTCAGCATTTTCTTAGCTTCTCTCTCAATTGGTCATGCTGACTAAAACTGCTGGGAGTTTTGGTTCAGTAATATCTGGGGAGGCAGGCATGCCTCAATCCTTTCAAATTAGATTAGATATACTGCTAGATAAATACAACCTATCTAGACACCTAAGAGATGGAAATTGCAGGTTCAAAACAAAAAGAAGAATAAATGCAAGGAAAATGTTTATGGCACATTAAAGTTCAACACATTGATAATTAATTATGACTTCGAGATGTATCTGCAAATGCTTCCCTGATTTTTCCTCCCAACAAATAGTTTAGACACTTTATTTTGCTCAAGAGAATTTTTTTAAAAAATAACACCACCAAAAATCAATCAAATAATAAAAATATAAGTATTAAGCTCCAATGTTTTGCTGTTTCTTTATAACCCCTTTCTTTCTTCTAAAACAGTGGTTCCCAACGTGGAGCTCACAACCCGGGAGGGGGGGGAGGAATTTGATTTTTTAATGGGGGCATTTTAAACATTCTTTAAACCAAGCTAATGGCCTTTTAGGCTTCCTTTTAGGCCTCTATGTCTGCATGGGTAGAGTTCACTTTTTGAGTAAAATAAGAATTATATGGCATGGGGGAGGGAACATCATGATTTTAGAGATGCTTAGTAAGGCACGACCAAAAAAAGGTTGGGAACCACTGGTTTAAAATATTCAACTGAGTATCACGTCTTGTTTATATATTTAGATCAGTTTAACATATTTGATTCAATTCAAACTGACTCTGGACAGTTCATAGATAATAACATAAACGCCAATGTTTTTTTAAAAAATGGGATTAAGGCACAATATATAGACAGAAACAAAAAATAACACTTTTTTAAATTAGCAGTGTGGTAAGTAGCACAGGAAAATTGAGAAGAAATAGAAAATTGCTTTAAAAAAAGCACTATGTAATAGGAATGCAGATTATGTGTATGCCTCTTAGAACTAAGGTAATACTTGGAATGGTTGAGCATTATTTGATTTTCTAGGATATAGAAAAAACAGATTCTGAGTACAAAGTTTGCAATTATTACAGTTTAGTCAACATTTCAGCAATTTAGGAATCCCCAAGGTAATAAGAGGCTAAAAGCTACATGGATATTGTATTTTTTTCTTTAGCATATTATAACTGGCACTAGGAACTATTAGTCAATGATATACAGTATATAATGTAGACAGATATAACCTCATTCAAGTGATTTCTCTGTAAGTAAAACCTCAGTTACAAATAATTGTATAATAATAATATTGTATACAAGAGATGATGATGATGAACATGATGATGATGATGATCATGATGATGATGAATAGATGGATGGATGGATGGATGGACGGACGGACGGACGGACGGACGGACAGACAGACATAGATATATGAAAGGTTATATACAACTTTTTGTAAGAACTTGCTGTGCAGGTATAGACAACTTCCTAACTAGTGACGTTTATACTAACTACTGGAAACTTTATGCTGCATCCTGAAATATATGCATTATATGTGATTTTTGAGCCAAGAAATATTTTATGATGTGTTTTCCTGCCATAGCAGCCTTGACAAGTATATTTTATATCCTCAGTATCAACAAATATGACAGACCTATAATTTAGATGCAAAGGACCAAGTTATAACTTCTTTTGTCCTATGATTGCAGTAAGGCTAGTTTTCCTTGATTCCTTTCTGTCAATCACATATGATGATACCATAATATTATATTCTATTTTAAATGAAAATATACACTAAGAACATTCATTTTTTTCTAAAATAAAATAACTTTTGAAACTTAACATCCAATACTTTTACGTTAGCTAGAATCTGAATATTTTATTCTTTACAATTGTTGTATTTCCTACTAGCGATCTCCATTTCAAAGAGACAAATATGATGATTTCTTTTTGGGTGGCATAGTAAAATAGTAACTGGCAAAAAACAAATAATAACATCACTTCTGCTATTTTTTTTTGTCAAATAAATTGATGTTAATAAATTCAAGTTTTTTCCCCAGCTCAAAATATTTCTCTTTCCTGAATTTTATAGATAACTTCTGGGAGGTTTGTTGGGTAGACTGGCTTAATTTTGAGTGAGACTTGTTGAGTTTCTGGAATGGATGAACTGTTTTCAAAAATGTTGCAAAATAATGTTTGTGCACTAAAGGGAATGATAAGCCAATATTAGACAATGGATGGAAATCTTTTGCTATACTATCCATTCAGAAAAATATTTATTTCCACTTTATCTGTGCAATTCTTATTTCCAGGAACTGGACTTACTTCTTACTATAAGAAAATTATTATAGCAAATCAATTACTTTCCATAAAAAAGAATTTGCACATTGATTTCCCACTTCAATTTGTATTGAAACAGCCAATTCAGAATGACTTTCAGCCTTCTAATTAAGTGGGGAATCATACAACAATGAACTTTATTTGTTGAAACAATATGTCATACTATATTAATTTTTAAAAAACCCTAACTAAAATTCTTGATTGCTTATAGTACAGCAGGGAGGGGTGGGGAAGAGGATCACATTTGCTATTGGCAGACAATAAAGTTGAGAGGCCCTAATTGGAATCGTCCAGTTTAATCTCTAGAGCACACATTTAGCCATCCAAATATGGTTTGTTAGTTTGTAATCAAATGTTCTACACCTGGGCACCTTCCCAACATCTTGGCGTACAATGCCTACTATCATCTGACAGGAGGGGGATAATGGGCAAGGTAGCCCACCAAAGTGGAAGTTTCAGATTGGGGACAACTTGAGCTTTGCCTCAAGCCATCCAATCCTTTAATGCTGTCCTCACTTCATTTTGTCTTGGTTTTATTGGTCTCGTGTTTCTCTATAAATAATCTGAATGAAGTTGCAAAGGGATATGACTTTCACAAGATTGGACAATTGATTAAATCTGTGACCTGCAGTTGAGAATAATCTTGAAAGGCTATTTAAACAGATGAAGGCCTAAATTGTCTCTCTTGTATCTGAATTAATTTCTCATTCATCATCATTATGGAGTGATTGGTCTATTCAGGCGCCTCATCCTGCTGGAACGATACTGGATTTAAATGAGATTGTAACACAATTTAAGTGCTCTCCGAGCTTTAACGAGGCCAATCAAGCAGCTGCAATAAATACAAATATTTTTCTAAACAGTCTTCTTTTAAATAATTGCTTACTGCTTTCATATTATATTTTAAGTGGCAATCTTGTTCTCCCCAGGCAAATCAGCCTCTTTTTCTTTCCCCTCCCACTGCTGAAAGAAAACCTTTGAGTGAATTTTCTGCATGGCTATGAAGAAGATCTTAGGAGCTCTGCAAAATTTAGATTTTGGTGAGATACATAATAAAAGTGTGCAACAAGGACCTATGTGTGGTAAATCTCCAAACTGGAAAGGCACTTAGGAACAGTAGAATAACCCTAATCTCAAACCTTTTTCCAAAAGACAGGTCTTTGGCCCATTTTGAGTTAAAGGTTTCCAACTCCAAACATACTTATGTATTGCAATTTTCTGATTTTTTTCAGAACAATGTTTGGCCTGAATTCTTTCCTGAAGAAATTTATTGAAGACATTTGTGTCTAATGACACAAATAAATTACTAGGAAAAGGTCCTTTCATCCAGCATCACTCAGGGTGATTTCAGGGACTTTCTTGTCTTTGGAGGCAATAGAACCAAAGTGGTCTGCCATTATCTTTTGGGTGATAATGTTAAATTTCTCAGTCTAGACTAAAATCAAGGTGCAAACCGGATTGGCTGATTATAATCGGTTATTTTCAAGAAAAATGTTTTCCTTCTGCTTTTCTATACAACAGTGTTTTTATGCAACTTAAAGAATTGTCATGCTGGCTGGGGGATTCTGGGCACTGAGTCCATTCACCTTAAAGAGTTACATTTGAAAAACTCTGCTACGAAAGTTCTCTCCTAATGATTTCATGGATATGTAGGGTGGTTTTTTGGGCAATCACAGGGGCAGCTTCTGGTACTGTTTCTCCTTCCACTCTATCATACAGCTGTAATATCCCTTGATGGTCTGTCTTCAAACGACAGATAGTCCCTCAATTTATGATCACAATTGAGTCCAAATTGTATGTCACTGAGAAATTTATTAAGTGAAGTTTGCCCCACGTTACAACAAATCATGTGACCATGGGGATGCTGAACGAGTCATAAGTGTCAAAATTTGACATCACTTTTTTCAGTGTTGTTGTAACTTCGAACAGTCACTAAATAAACTGTTGTAAATCAAGGACTATCTGTAGTAATCTGATCCAACACTTGCTTAGCTTCCTAACAAAGCTAAAGTACATGCATTTCAATCAGTGGTATTGAACTTATTTCTCTAAGATAAACACCTTGAAAAGTTGGACCATCCATCTTATGTTCTTGCTGTACAAAAAACAGACAAACCCACATTTGTTTGTGTACAGTAATAATAGATTATTTTCCTCTTGTGGAATCTAGGTAGAATCTTTTTTCTAGATCAACTTGATTTAATCCTGAAATACTGGGAACTAGTCCTAAATAATTAATTTGTCAATAGAAATCAGGGAGAGGGTTTTATACTCAGGTTCTCCAGCTAATTATCAGAAATATTGGGAAAATAATTTAGGAGTTAATATCTGGATCTCCGTTCTCCATATTGTATATTCAGTCCTTCATTTGCCTTTACATTGACTGCTTCCAACAGTGGTCTGGAATGTGGATTGGATTATTTTACTGGGAAGGGTGGTACTTTCAGGCACACATTAAGGATCTGAAGAAAGACCATTTGCTCAATTCCCATTTAGGGAAGACAGCAGAAGATAATCTTTGTAATGTAGGTTTAACAGTCTTAGCTTCTGTCTTTAGATCCCTAGTTCACTTTATTTTGCACTGGTAAATGAGCCCTGCTGGCCTTACTACATGCCCCTCCCTCCCAAATCTGGTTTTGCTGAATAGGGTCCTTGCCCACCCAGCCCACCCCGCAAAGGGCATTCTGATCTGCCATCACGGGCAATGAAAAAGAAGCAGCTAACCTTTGGTATCTCCCACACACTTGCCAGGATTCTAGGCAAGACTGGGGCATATGGTGGCTAATGTCTGCAGTGGTTCCATTTCGGATTAAAATAATGCAACTAAAGAATGAGAGGGAGGTGGAGTGCAGGAGAATAATGGGAAGAAGAAACTCCCTTTCTTAGGGATACCCTGCACCCTTCTTAGATGCAGCTGCCACCAAAGTTGTTAACCACTAGGAACGGAAGGAGGAAGATTTTAGGAGTGCAAAGAAGGGTTACCGAAAACCGATCCTGAAGAAACCATTCATTTTGGGCCTTCGGTCTGTTACTGACTCCCATGTCATTGGGTTTTTCCACTCATTGCACAATAGCTCCCAATCACCCTTTCCGCCCAGAATGGAAAGAATAATTTATTCGAGGCACTGCGAACACTGATTCTTGGCGGGATCTTTCGCCCAATTGCAGTTATTTAAATATTTTTATTACTGTAAAAGTAATAAAAATAGATGCGTATCCCTCCAAAGTGATGCGAAGCAGCAACATGGTTTCTGCTCTTGGTTCACAGCGGCCAGTACGGATCGGCTTTCCCTCTGCACTCAGTCCACTCCACCTGGAAAGAAATCAATTCGGAGTTAAACGAGGGTGACGAGTCCACAATTATAGACCTTCCGGGAACAAAAACATCCTTGGGGTAAGCAGGCCCTTCCTTCCAGTTGCCTTTTGGGCGAGAATGAAGAAGGTCCTGTAAACCTGATGGGAAGGAAAGTCTCGGTCCCCCGATCAGAGCCTGCCCCTTTTTCGGCCCTCCAGGTCGACTCGGTTGGTGGGATTATTGAGTGCTGACTCGTGTCTCGCTTGCTCGCTTTCCCTTCCCTCACTTGCTTAAAATGAGCATTATTTCTAACATATGCAGTGCAATCCCTTCGGCCACACTTACAAGAACACGCTTTAATAAGGCAATCAATCACCCGCTAACAACCCGCCGCTGGCCTGTTGGAGACGAGCAGGGCTGGCTGGCAAGTGGCACTGAGGCGGGGCGGGGAGACGAGTAGCCTGAGAAGGGAAGAGGAGAAGGGAAGGAAGGCAAGCAGGCAACCTCACTTTCCTCCCGGTGCTGATCTGGGCTGAGCCTTTAACAGATGAACAGAGTTGGAAGGGACCTTGCAGGTCATCTAGTCCAACCCCCTGCCCAGGCAGGAGACTCTACACCTACCTCTACTTAGGATCGAACTCACAACCTCCTGATTGTGACTTCCTAAGCTCCGAAATGCTGTCTCTGAACTCCCACCAGCCCGCCCCGACCTCTTGCTCTCCAGAGAAAGTCATATCAGATTTCGTGGGCTCTGGGAGTATTTTGAAAGCGGAAAAAGACTCGATACGTGACTTATATACAAACGCAATCATTCACCCAACCCCACTCAGACTTTCAAGTGCTCCCCGAGTTTCCTTCACCAAACCGCTTTCATACACCGAACGGCCCCAGGCCGGTTTCCTTCAGTCGTGTGAAACTACCGCTCCCATCATTGCCGGCCTTCTACATTCCCCTTCCCTCGCGCAAGAATAATTTTTCGTACACCTCGCTCTCTTTGCATTTTCTCCTGGAAACTCTTGTCAAGAAAGAGGAAGAAAGAGCAAAAGGAAAATTTCATTATGAAATAATGAGTAATTCCTGGGAGAAAGATGTATTGTTATATCTTCCACTTCAATTTAGAGGCAGAGTGGCTCAATTACCTAGAAAATACAGTCAATTAAAGGCTGCTGATTGGACACAGGGCGAATCATCGATCTTGTAGTTTCCAATATCACTTCAGACACCTCATTTTCTCTCCCTATTAACTGAAAATACGCCTGGCATCGCCGCCCGGTCGCAGCCTGTTTACCTGGGCTCCGCAATCTTTGCCCCCGGATCAAGGTGGGGGAGGCGGTAGGTCATCCCTGGAAGGGTGGAAAAGATCGAAAGGAACCTCTTGAAAAAGACAATGCCTCGAAGGGACCACGGAGATGAGGGAGGCTGATAGTGTGTGTGTGTGCACACATACATAAGTTACATACATAGTTACATACACACACACACACAAGCGCGCGCGTACTTTGTGTTTTGGAGCCACTTGTGAAGATTATTCAGATAAATTTATTGGCAATATTTAGGGGGGGGGGTTGTTATGCCCTTGCCTCTTTCCTAGGATACTAAAGGTTTGACTGGCACAAACACATAGAGATGGTTTCGTGCCTAAACGGTAATACAAGGATACTGCAGACTGTATTATCTGTAATACTATATATGCCACTGTACTTTAGACCCCTTGGTCTCCATTACATCAATATATCTCTCTCCCTCTCTCCCTCCCCTCCATCTGTACGCAATGTGAATTTCAGCTTCCGGAGTCTCCCCCAGTTAGAAACCAACGCATTGGCACAGCAATCCTGTAAATATTTGACTCATCAAAGTGGTTAAGAAATCACCTAGATTTGCCTGAAACGGAATTGACACTTCAGGACGAAACCGCCCATTTGGAGGATGAGAGGACGTCTCTTTTAATCCCCCCGCTGGTCCCCAAATCGGTCCGCGAATTCGCATGGGGCCTTGTCGGGTATTGGTACCTGGAGGGTGCGGAAGGGATTTTGGGATTTGGTAGACTGGCCTTTCACAATAGAACGGGGTTTCTCAAAGTTCGCAATTTTTGGATGTTTGGACATTTCTATGCAGTCATGCAGACTTTCGAGCTTCTCTGGAGAATTCTGGGAATTGAAACTCACGCATCTTAAAATTTAAGATTTTGAGAGCCCTCCAGCATCTTCCAAATGCATCAAACGACCATGAGTCCCAAGGAAATTGGTTGAATCTATGACAGATGTCGCCCATACATTTGGAGTCTGTGCTATTTGCTTATAAGATTGTAGGGGTGTGGTGGTGGGGATAACCAAGATACTTTTCATGAAAAAAAATCGCCGTTCTGAAATTTACAGCCTTCGTTATCACTCTTAGTTGGAAAAATAAACATTTAACATGTGGACATTTTGGGGCTTGTCGAAGGCAAACTTCCTACTTTTTCTGATTTATGGACTTCCCTTGGAAGCAGACTTTAGGATATCGGGATGGCATAAGAATTTTGATCTGCGCAAAGGTCTTAAAGCTGAAGCTCACAGCTGAAACTTTTTCGCTGAAATCAGACTAATCAAAATTTCTGAGGGTTTCAAGTCTACCCTGACAAACCGAGGAGCAAGTATTTGGTCAACATAAGGATAAACTTTTCCCGTTGTACTATTATGACTAACATATCGAGATTTCCAAACTCTCCAATCCACTATAAAAAAGGGTGGAATGGATAGAAATCCCCTTAATTTTATTTCTTCTATACATTTCTTATAAAACGATGCAACTCGGTTGGATTACAATTCGCATTATCCCTAACCGAAACAGAAGATGAAAAAAAAAACTGAAGAAAGACTTTAATCTCAATCTGCGTTCCCCCTTAAGAAGTCCCAACCACGCATTGGTCAAGCATTTCGGCATTAGAAGTTCGGAAATTCTAGAGATGGGAGCCCCACATATTTTCATTCCTGATCTAGAACTTAATTTGCACCCCAAAGTTAACCACTTTTTCTCAGAACTAAGTCTTACTGATTTTTTGTGGGATTTATCAGTCTAGGCGTCTAGGGAATTTTCGGTACGTTTTAGGTTAATCTTATGGTTTGCATGTTTATTTGTTTAGGATATTGTGCTTTAAGCGATTTTAATAATACGGATTACATAAAATAATTGTTCCTGTTTTCGTTCATTTTCTTTTTACTCTTTCGAGTTTGACATCTTTCAATTTGCTTGGAGAGAATAATTTGTCGGGTATTTAGGTTTTAGAATGAGCCACAAACCTTTCTTGACATAAAAGTCTCCAAAAAGTTGGTTCCTCCTTCCTTGTCTTTAGAAACTAATGCAGTTTTAAGGTAAAATGAAGGATTTTTACCTTCAGGGAAATTCTCTTGGCCTTGAGTCCATTAAAATGAATAGGTTCTCCCCATTGTCATGTTTCCTTGATCAGTATGCTAAAGTGGAATTTTTTACAAGAATTAGTGAGCACGTCTTTAGAAGAACAAAGATATTCCCCTTCCAATAGGTTATCGGAAAGCCTAGCAATTAACACCAAAGATTTCCAGCAAAATGGCAAAAACGTTGCTTTCATACATTAACATTGTTAAAGGATCAGTTTTTTTTAATCCAGAGATTTTCCTAAAACCTATTTACAGTGTAGTCCTTTTATTCTATCTGATATCAGGTTTACTTCACTGATGGATTTGGATTGTAAATTATGAAGTCCTCATGACTTCCTTTGAGATTTATCATAAATTAGCAGTGTATATCCAAATAGCTATCTTTTTGCCTTCCTGTCACTAATCTACCTTTATTTCTTCCTTCCTTCCTGTCACTAATCTCTCAAACATTTTCCCTCTATTTCAATTATGTTTGAAATCGAAACGAAATAATTTCTTGGGCATACCACATTCCAAAAAAATGTTTTTAAATCTTCTGTTCCACTGCAAAGAATTTCCTGCTTTTGTTTCACTGTATAATACCTTTTAAAATAATGCAATAATTTAAAATTAGTTAATTAACTCAAGTATTTTACACCATTTTTTGTGGTCCCAATTAAGCAAGGAGAAAAAGCCAGCCTATTTGTAAATCTTTGGGTTCAGTAAAATTGTTATTCAGTATTCAGTGTGGAGAACTATCCTTCCATCAATGAAAAAATAGGTAAACCAAGGAGCTGGGGTAATTTCATTGAGATAAAAGAAGAAAGGTATAACATACTCAGGAATGGGGGAGGGGGAGAGGCAGGAATGGGGAGATATATACCACATATGGAAAAAAGGAAATTACAATAACAAATATAGTGAATTATACAGAGGCAGAAAATCACTTCTAAACCCAAAGATTGTTGGGGAACTGAAATTAAACCCGGAAGGAGAAGGAAACAGATTCGGCTTTCATTTGCAGGCCAGTGATTGAGTGATTGCAGGGAGAAAAGAATCCCGCTTCCTGTCGTTTAATCTCTTCCCTTGGCGGCTTGTTAGTGTTTGGCAGTCGCGCTGGCTCTGTCTTGAGAATATTAGCCTTGCAGCTGATTCCCTTTTCAAAAAGGAGTGTGTGTGTGTGTGTGTGCGCGCGCGCGCGCCTGTGCAAACCTTCCCCACTACATATACATCACTTGTTAATTTGGTCCGTGTGGTCACAATTCAGCACCTGACAGTAGAACGCTGTTATTTTAAAGGACAAATAGCTTTAATCCCCCTGGGTTCCCACTCCTCTTTCTCACTTCCCTCCCTCCCTCCCTCCCTACTTACTCAGCTGGTGCACAGAAGGTCTATGCGTGAGGCTATCTATGCATGTGTGGAACTAATATTTTCAAGAGTTAACTTTTTTAAAATGTCTAGTTCACAGTTCTTACTTTTTAAAGGATGTCGGACTAAAGAGGGGAAGAAAAGCGGTAGAAACAGATTGACACTATGGCAAATCCACAAAGGCCCTTCTTTTGCATTATTTTTCTTTTTAATCTGGCAAAGAATAAATCTTTACTTTCATCAGACATACACCTTTTTTTTAAGGATCGACAATTTCTTCTTTCAAGTATTTCCCTTTTAGTCACATATAAGGTTATGCATAAAGTATTGGCGCCGTGGTTTAGTGAACATCTGCCCTGATAGGCTGGAGACAACCACCCCCTCTTGGCTTTCCTTTGGCAGAAATCACCCCCCACCCCCACCCCATTCCCATCTATGGGAAATAATTCGCCAAATCCCGCTTTGGCCAAGGTTCTTCCGCGGATTTGTGCGCATTAGAAATCTTCCCCATCTTCCAGGCTTATTTTCGGGAGGGGGGTTGTTTCCATTCGTTGATGTCCACTGATTGACGGGATTGAACATTAGGAGAGGAGAGATCACAGACCGGGTAGTCTCTGGGAAGGAGGGCGGCCGGGACGGGGAGGGCAGGAGGAAAAGAGCGCAACCTGAGGTGGGTCCTTTATCTGGTCAGAGGGACTTCTTCGCGCTGGTCCAGGGGGACCGAGGAGGCCTTGCTCAGCACCGAAGGTGTAAACGTGAGAAAGGAGTCCGTCCGGGTGGTGGCCGAGCAGCTAAAGTCCGATCCCGAAGGCCGCTGGACTAGACCGGTCGCCTGACTGCCGTGACAAGCCAAGCAGGAGCACGGGCTCCCTCCGGCACCGCTCAGCCCGTGCGTCGGGCCGGCATAGAGAGAGGGATGTCGGAAGGCGCACAGCAGTTCTGGTCGCGGGTATGGGTGGGAGAGGACGCGAAAGGTGTCCAGCGGCCTCAGCGGGGAATTGAAAGGGGCGGCTGCTGCCGAAGCCGAAGCGGCTCCGAGGCCCATGTGGGAATAATAAGGCAGGGGCAGGTGGGAGGGGAAGGGGTAGGGCAAGTTGCCGGTGGCCGCCGCGTGGCTCATCATGTAGGTATAGAATGCTGGATCCGCCGGGTGGGGCCAAGTCATGGCCAGGCGCTGCCTCTTGTCTTTCATCCGCCGGTTCTGGAACCACACCTGGGTGGGGGGACAGACAGGCAAAGCAAAGGAAGCTCTAAGTCGCCAGCAAGGCTGGGATCCCGCCACAACCCTCCACTCCATGCCCGAGCTCGGCATCTTCCCCGAAAGGGGGGGGGGAGGGGGCAGCTGTCTCTGTCTACTGATGATATTCAAGATTTTGATGGCATGGGACTTGTGTGCCCAGCATTTTCTCCCATAGCACCTTTTAAATTCAGGCTGGGAGGCTTCCTTATATTTATTGATGTTTGCAATAATGTACTTGTCAGATCTGCACAATTATCAAGGAGTAGAATTGTTTGTGGCCCACACATTTAAATAGAAATAAAACAAAATTATTGTGAATGGAATAAAAGTGAAAAAAATGGGAGAAGTGCAGATCACTGGACTAATATGTGCTATGCAAAAATACGTTTCCCACGGACTATCTAAAAATTATATGCTGTTATTATACTCTTCCATAATAGGCACAAAATATTCTTTTTTTACACCTACATAAGTCTAGTGCAGCAGGCAATCAATGCTATTTTGATAATAATTGTAATAACAATGGTATTAGTAGCAGTAATAATAGGTAGTAATGCTTAATTACGACCTATTATTAATAGCAAGATTGCTTCCTATGTGCCTTTCTCTTCTTTCTTTTCTGCCAGTTTTTAGTCTTGGCCAAAATATGCCCAGGATCTTTCAGACAATTCTCATCTCTAAGATGTGCAGTAAAGCTAACAGCCTGAATGACAGCCTGCCTATGTGTACAGGAAGTTCCTTAATACAAATGTGCTGGAAATGAGTTAATATCTTTAACATGCACCCAGAGAGGTTCAAATTAGGCAATTCTGTTTCAGGAGATGGGCAAAAAGTAAATAAATCCTATCTATAAGATTTCCTAGGAAATCTCCCTAGTTTTAAGGTGCTTATTTCCCAACAAATCTGCTCAACTGCTACTTTGTGTAATGATACAGATATTATTTAAGCCACTTAAATTAGACATTAGAATGTTTCCATTCCATTTATGCTTAAAGCCTGGCGTTTTAGTTTAAATGCAGTGTCTTCGGTGTAAGTGTTATTGATTTCAGCAAGCCAGATAACAAGTGGATGTTCGGTGGGTGTGGGGAAGGGACAGTTAAGGTGTGCTCAAAATAAACAAGCAAACAAGTGTTGGGGAGGGTCCGTGAGCTTCTTGACCATCCTCTTAAGCACTTTGCATTACATGGAACTGCATTTTGGAAGTGGCTGACACTTAAGTCCCTAAGAAAAAGTCCCTACGGAGACTGTAGACCTACTCCCTAAAGATGTAGACCTTGTCACACTCACCCGGAAAGAAGTTTCACTGAAGGGAGAAGCGAGACTTATCTCCCAGCTAGTTCATCTTCTTCCAAGAAGAAACCGCTGCAGAGCTGGGATACCACCTACCGTATCCCGAGGTAAAATCAACCATTTACAATGGCGGATCAAGACCCCACCAAGACCCAGAAAGAGTGCTGTTTTTGAAACGATTTGGCAGTAGGAAGTGTGTGTGTGTGTGTGTGTGTGTGTGTGTGTGTGTGTGTGTGTGTGTGTGTGTGTGTAGAGGACTTGGGGAGGGTCGAGCTCCCAGACACGTGGAAACGCTCAGAAATCCGGGGAGGTTTGTTGGGTTTTGGCCAAATATACATGCAAACCTACCTTGATGGTGGTTTCGGGTAAATTTAAGGCGGCGGCCAGCTCACATCTCCTGGGCCTGGATACGTAATTCTCCCGGTAAAATTCTTTCTCCAGCCTGGCTATCTGCTCCCGGGTGAAGGCGGTGCGATAACGGCGCATTTGATCGCTGGCGCTACAGGCCAGCGACCCCTGGGAACCTGCTCCACCACCTCCACCACCGCTGCCAGCGCCACTGCTGCCCTTGGACAGATCGCCTTCGCTGCTAGGGCTCCCTGCTGAAGTATCCGAGCACTGACCTGCTGGTGAGATAGAGAGGAAGCCATCCAGAGGTATAAAGACAGCTGGAGTTCTGACGAGTCCCCCCCCCCATTTCTAATTCTTCCCCCTCCCACAACAATTCGGGAAACAGTGTCACCAGGGTAGCCCTTGGGAGCAGAGGCTCAGGACATGGGGCTCCTCTAGAGTACTATTGAAGAGAGTTGACAGGGCTGCTTCACCACATTTGAAATAAAGCAAATTAGTCTCCTCGACTTCTGAAGATGCGGGACCCAGGCAGGCCTTTAATCTAGGAAAACGAAATGTTATATATAGTGCACATTAATAGTAAATAAATTAAAAAGAATAGCGAATGAATAAAAACAAGCTTGTCGGACAACAGGTTGATTGGGGAATGGGGGGCAGCACGATGACCAGTTCAATCCTCAGCCTTATTAAACTGGGTTGCTCAGATGTAAATCACATGCCCCGTCAATCCACTGGACTTGTCTGTAGGCACGTTTATTCGGACGCTAAATTTCGTTAGATTGAATGGGTTTTATTCTCAAGGCTTGAGCAACCTGTGAGTTGCATTTAATCAGGCCTGGTACTCCAGGAAGAAAGAAAAGTTCTTTGACTTCCTTGGTGACCACCCAGTGATGCCCACCGAATCTAGAAGCCAAATTTTCCTATCTGCCTTTTTGCTCAGTCTTTCAAGTTACAATCCTAAAAATACCTACCGAAGAGTAAATCGAATTAATTGTCTCCATTTGAACATCTACCCGTTTTTTCTGCCCGTTTTTCTATTGAGGATACAGAGTCATTCAGTGCCAATCCCATTTTGTGGTGTTTATACTGCGCATATGAATCCGCAATCCCAGACCCACACTCTGGAATAAATTACCCTTAAATCTACCCGACAGTTTCCCGTAAATTGCGTTTTCCCTTTTCCTGGCCACGTTTTATTCACAGATCACACTAGCTTCTGGCACCGAGACTGCCATCCGGTGCAAAGCTATCCGGTGCAGCGAAAGGCTCTTCGATTAAAGCCAACATGTCAGAAGACCTGAGGAGGAACGTATCTCTGTGTCCACTTGAACACAAGTGGACACCTCTGGTCCGTAAACTCCTTTCCGGAAGCGGAAAGAATGGCAAACTTTTCTCTAACATTTATTTGGTAGCACCTGCAGTCGAGAGGAAGTTGCAAGAGCGGAATAAAACTCCGAGATATCTCCCCCCCCCCCCCAAAAAAAAAATCCGGGGCGGTGTGTGTTTTAAGGGCTTCTATATCCCTTCTTGCCAAGAAAAGGGAAATTGACAATATTGTTATCCTGCACCGGATCCAATGGACCTGAAAAGTTTATGCTACAATAAGTGCCCTCACCTGTCTGTGTTTTGTGTTGCGATAGCCTCATTCTGGAAGTGAAGGCACAGAAGAGTCCATCTTCAAACACATACAGAGAACACCAGTGAACAAGACAGGCAGGGTCTACATTGGATTACACACATTGTAGTGCATTATTGTACTACAAAACATATCGTAAAGGAATGGCACTGGATCCCTCTCGGATTCCCCTTTTCTATTGCGTGAAAGAACTGACACTCCAGCCGACAACATTTGGGGCCTGGTAAAGAGACTGAAAGAGGCTGCAACGTCCCTCTCCAAGCCCCCGTCACTGCCCAGCTACCCGCGATAAGAGAAGCATGTCTATAAATGCCAACTACACGCATCTGGTCTCTT
>JAPKID020000818.1:0-16472 GCA_026931265.2 Tropidonophis doriae | reverse complement strand
TAGATAGATAGATAGATAGATAGATAGATAGATAGATAGATAGATAGATAGATAGATAGATAGATAGATAGATCACAAGTTATTGATGCCAAGAATCTGAATTGTGTACAATAATTTCAGTGAATCTTTTTTATTATTTCAAGGAAGTTGTGAACTGACAGATTGTTTTTCTCTGCCAGTTCTCAAACTATTTCACAGCTTGCAAACCTGTTAAATGTCCTTCCCTATTTAAAGTTTAACTAGTGAAATTTCTGCAAACAGTTTGACTTCAGTTTTTTTTAACAGTTCCAGGGAAAATATTAAATAATAACAACTAGCTAGAAGTAAGCATCTGATATCTAACAACCTAGGGCTTCAATCCTATACATTTTTATTTGGGCATAATTCCCACTGATTTCAAGGAGGTTTATTTCTAAGAGAAATGCATAGGACTGTGTTATTTTTTATATACTCTATAGTTTATTTACCTCCTTTCATACTGGAGGAGATAAATAGCATTGCTATTATTGCTTAATTGAGTTACTCCTGTGATGCAGCAAGTAATAGTACATGTTTAGCTATGAAAACAATAGAAGAGACGGAACTGGGGTGTAGGAAAAACAGACAAGGAGAAGAAGAGTGGTCTTGTACCTATGTGTTTAATGTATTCTAAAAATTAGGGTTGTTTATTATTATTTACAAGTGAGCATTGAATTTCTCCTGTATTAATGGAACAAGTCTTTTACAAGATATAAAGATAGCTTTTATATGCATGCATTCCTCAAACTCTTAAAAGCTCTAAAATGCTCAAATTACAAAATTATGTACTTGAAATAGAAGAGGGATGAATGTGATCTAAAGTTCTGAAGTAGTAAGAAGAGAACATAATTACTGTAAATTAAGATTCAAATTGCTGTAGCTATCTAAAATTAAAATATTGCAAATTGTTACTTCAGAATCACTATTTTTATGGGCTACATTCACATATAAATTCTAATGATTGAATTGTGGGAGAAAAAATAGGCAAATGTTATTAAAATTCATTTTTGATACTCTTTCATCTTGAGTTTTTTTTTTCAATTTTCATCCATAGTTTTTGGTTGAAGCCCAGAAGGCTATTATAGGAGGTAAGGGATTGGGTTCCCTCATGGTCACCTGTATTTTATGAATTTCCAGTTAAATTTTCACTTAGATTGTATTAAATGGATTTTGTTTTAATTTGATATAAGATGATTCACCTGAATCGGCCCTTTGAAGCAGATCTACAGAGTAGCCTGGCACTGTACCCTTGGATCTGTTCCTTCAATGGTATCTAGAGAGCATAAATGTAGAAGCTACTTACCTCCATTAGTCTTCTCTCTGGCATGTCAGGCACCAAGACAGATCATCTTACCTCAGTGCCTCTACTGATTCAACTGGGATGGATTGCAGTGATTCTGCACCAGTCTCTCTGCAACATTTTCTCATTTTAGTAGCTACATCTAAAGATTAGATAATGACAAAAGAGCAACATGTTTCCCTTTAAATGGAAGTGATTACTTGTGACAAATGAGGAAGTAAGTATTATAAAGCACTCTGTGTAATGAATCTGGGATGCAGGAACTTAATCTTTGTTGTTAATATAGCCTGTACAAGTTCTTTCTGTTGGACTTAGACTGCTAATTGACAAAGTTCATTTTGTTCCTGGAAAGACCTTATTTAAGGAATACTTCTATTTAAGGGAAGATAAATAGCTTCCCACCATCACTATCAATAATCCTAACCACCACTCCCTATGCTATTTTGAAGGATCTAATAGAATAAAAGGCTGATAACTATCCCTTGTCTTTTCCAATTTTGGAATATTCACCTTAGAAAATGTTGCCCCAGGATCATGTAAATCAAGG
Source organism: Tropidonophis doriae (assembly GCA_026931265.2). Taxonomy (NCBI): domain Eukaryota; kingdom Metazoa; phylum Chordata; class Lepidosauria; order Squamata; family Natricidae; genus Tropidonophis; species Tropidonophis doriae. Next base: position 14,607 of record JAPKID020000818.1, on the reverse strand, counting down.
GTGTAAAACTCAATTTCACTTAGGGCTGCATCAGAGTTGTGTTTGATCTCAGGGGGATGGCTATGTATCACCAGGATGGGTGAGGCCAGCTTGATGTCATTCATGTTGGGGATGTCTGTTGAGGTCTGAGTGCTCTGCCAGTAAAAATGGAGCTCAGAAAGTCTGCATGTAGACCTCCCAAGCTTTGTTTTCACTGGCAGACGGTTTCTAGAGGCCATTGTAGCTGAAAACAGAACTCGGTAAGGCTGCACATTTTTGCTGGCAGGGGCACTGTGGGCCAGTCCTTTGCTTTTCCTAGGCAGCTCCTTGGACCAGATCTAAGCACCCTGTGGGCCAGATAGGGCCCACAGGCCTTGAGATTGATACTCCTGATGTAAATTGTCACTGTTTTCTTCAGGTATTAGCCCTAACAATATTTGTTATTTTTCTCCTGTTTGATGAAGTTCTGTCTAAGAAATCCTATGGTTCAGGAAGGACTCTGGAAGTGAAAAAAATATATAGCAGATAATAGCTCTGTAAAAGTTCAGAACAGATTTGCTGAAACTCACCCATGATAACCTTTCAGCAGATCACAGGGGTAAAAAAAGAAAAAGAAATAAAAACCTCTCTAAGAAGAATAGAAACCAAAATCTTATTATAGGTGTTCAATCAGTATAGGATAGACATATCATTTATAGAAAATAAGATTTTAAAATATAATGTAAAAATGGTAGATAAAAATAAGTATTCAAATTATAGACCATTTGAAATAAATCTAAAACTGTCAACTACTACATAACCAAAATGTTTTATACAAATACAATTAATTTGTATTTTTATTTCTATAAAAATTGCATTTATATAAAAATACAAGTGTGTACAATTGAACTAACAGGGATGTTACTATCTGATACCACTCTGAAAATTCCATATGCTTTTGCAGAAAACTTTGTAACATTACATGTTATGGATGGATTGTTAGCAGAAAGGAAAAGTCACCTGAAGTGACCTGGCAAACTACAAATAATTGAGAAAATAAAAGTCCTACAGGTCGCTTTGTAGAGTGAACAATACAGAAACACATGTTCAATTGCCTCAACTTGTCCATCACAACAGAGGCATAAAATTTTAAGAGGAGAAATTTATTACATCTTTTATCTAGTAGAACTAAGAGGAAAGCACAACAGCAAGGTTAAGCAAAGGTTCATCAATAGTAGACTCAGTTTGGTAGTCCTTAAGGGTGCCAGGCTAGAAACCAGAAAACTGAATTCCAGTCCTACTTTACCTCAATCCAGCTGGTTGACTTTGCAATAAACCTATCCTAAATTCTAAATTTAGACCTAATAGGGAAGTGAGATTTTATGTAGATTTAAGTTATCTTAATCAGGTAAACAAATCCAGCAGCTAATCACAGAACATGTTTTACTAGATCAGTTTTGTTTGCTTGCTTCAAATTAGTCTTAACTACTAGCAATTACATGAAGAAGACAATCTTACTGCATTCTTCCTGGGACTGAGAATGATTGATTCAAAATCACCCAGCTTGCTTCTATGCTCAAAATGGAACTGGAATTTAGTCATCTAGTACCTTGGGCCAGTGACTCTTAGCTTTAGGAAACAGGCAATTATACGACAGTTCCAAAATCTTACTAAGAAACTGTGGACTACTCCAGACAGTCATCATAAATCAGCCCTGAACTGAAATTACAAAAATAAAAATAAAAAAAATTAATCAGTGCTAAATAACTATGTAGAATTAACTAAGCACTAACAATAAGTACTCTAGAAATAAAATCTAATGAGAAAAAACTCTGGAATTGTTCAAAGTTTATTGCAGTTTATTAAATCTTCTTTTGGATGCCTTGAGGCATCTACAATCTTTCAGAGAATAATAGACAATCTTTTTTTTCTAGAAAGGCAAAATACTGGACAATATTATGATTTATTGCAAGATTTTGCAGGAACATCTGCAGAGGTTGTAGACCTAATTGTAGTCTGAACTATTAATCCAGCTAAATTTCATCTTTGTTAGTTTTAACAAAGTTAGTTAGGGTTAGGGTTAGGGTTACGGTTAGGGTACAGTAGATCAATAAAAAATTAAACTGGGAGAGCAGATTTAGATTTTATTAAATTTATACCCCGCACCCATCTCCCCAAAGGGACTCAGGGTGGCTTACAGGAAATCAATAAAACATAAAAAATATACAAAAACATTTAGAATTTAAAAATTAATTAAATATGCTATAACCCTGTACTAAAACCCTTAATTTAAAACACCCAATTAAAAATTTAATCTGGGGAAATGAGGCAGAGTGAGGTCAGGCCAGGCCAGCCTGATGAAAAAAATGAGTTTTTAGTCTCTGGAATAGAAGACTATTCAATAGATACAACTGACATCTACCAAGATATTTGAACATTCCTACAAAATTGTAGAATGTTCTAAGAGCTAATGTCCTTTTTTCCTCAATGAAAACAACAGTAAAAGCAAAAGCAAAGAATCTAATAAAATTAGCAAGGTTTCTGAATGTCAACAGAATGCCATTCTGGTGTTAGTCTAGGTTAGTCTACCATATTTTAATTCTCCACTTGTTCTGTATGTTGATTCTTCTGATTTGGGTATGCAATCTGTTCTAAAATAATAAAAATAGATAATGTCCATTTTTAGATACTTATATAAGTATCTGAAAATAGACATCATCCATTTTTTTAAAAATCTGATATAAATAAGACCTCTGCTTTGAATGGGAATGGAGAACAAAAAGTTACATGTTTTATTTATATGGTCATGAATTCCCATTGGCACATACATTTTGTTTGCGGAAGATGGACAATATTGACAGGAGACTCAGCTACTGGTGTCCTATACTAAGACCATCTAAGCTTTTCATTCAATATCAGTTAGAGAAACAATATCAAGGTGCAGATTTTCTGTCTGAAGATGGAACTGAATATTCTAGAATAGACTAAGGACCAAAAAATATCACTGAAGATGAGAGGATTATACCTACCCAACAAGAGAACAAGAAGATTAGAAGAAGTCCAAACAAGACCAAACATTGTTCTGGAAACGACTAGAAATTGCATGTGAAGTATAATTAATGCCCTTGATTAACTCTAAGGAAGGAATTTAGTAATTGCTATACACACTTAAATATAACTTTGCTGTATGTTAGCCACATTCACTGTGATAATAATTGAAGTTGTGCTATTGCAATCAGGGAACTAATTAACCATTAAATGGTAGCAGCAAATTAAGTCATTAAGTAATTTATTGCTTTTCTGAAACCAAGCTTCAGAGGTGAAACTAGATTATTAGGCTTGCTTGGTTTAAAGAAAAACTAAGAGGCATAATTAAGTTATGTCATAATGGAAAATTGGTTTCACAGAAAGGTTTTTGTGTCTTGGATTTGACTGTTTTGGTCCTGAGAATCCTCATTTGCTACCCATGACATTTCTACTAGAGATTTACAAAAATAATCCAAGCAATTTTTTTTCACACAACTATGATTAAGTACATATACATATATTAGTCAAGAAAAATATAGGTAGTACCATGACATGTTCACTTCCTTTCCCTTCCCCTTCCATCATTGCTAAGGAGGATCTTGAAACAAAGCAATAAAATGTAGAAATGCAACTGACCATATTTATAATAAATTCTAAGCACATTAATAAATTAAACTGAAAATAAATAGCAATAACACTTAGACTTATATATCACTTCACATTGCTTTACAGCCTTCTCTAACAGTTTACAGAGTCAGCATATTGCCCCCAACAGTTTGTACAAAACATATCCTTAGAGTGCTTGTGTGCATTGAATAGAAAACCAGAGGTGAGTCTCTGTAATGCCTGGTCTAATATTTTAATTGTGCAGTGATTTCCCTTCTGATGGTTCAGCTACTGTCAGATAAACAATGACAAAAGATGAATATGAAAAGGAGAAAAAGAAAGGTACAATTTAGAAAGGCATTACCTTTCTGTACATTTTTAAAGTCAGGACAGAAAATGAAGGTTATTCCTTCAGTTACAGCCTCTCTCTTTCAAAGAGAGCATTATGGCAGGAGTAGTATTATGAGAATTACAAATCCTGTTGGTTACTCAGCGAAATAGCATATAGGATATACTTGTTTCTTTCTTTTGGGTTAGAAAGAACATCAATAACCATTTCCTAATTAAGGAGCAGTGCTTTTATTTATTTATTTATTTATTTATTTATTTATTTAATTTCTCGACCGCCCCCTCTCCCCGAAGGGACTCAGCGCGGTGTACAGGTAAAAGTTAAAACTACTAAAACTCAACAATACAAACAGAATAAAATTGAATTAAATAACCCTGTACAAATCTAAAATGTTAAAACCTAACCCATAAAACCAAATGAACAATTTGTATTCTAGACTGGGGCAAGAAGCATAAATTTAGGCCAAATTTATGCTTGACTTGGCATTTTCCTCTCTTCTTTCTGATCCCTTTTCATTTTGTGTTTATGTATTTTAGATTTTAATTATAGATCTTAGTAAACTGCTTTAGAGCCTTTTCATCCCAAGAGTAAGATAAAGAACACTAATAGCAGCATTTAAAACAAAATGTACACATAGCCAAATGTCAAATTAGCGGCCATAAGCCGCTACAGATACAACTAAAACATTGCATTGTGTTCATTTAGCATACAAGTCAAAGTTATATATGTAATAGAAACAAGGTAGGCAGAAACCCATGAATCTTTTAATCAGCAAGAATGACCATTTGGTTAAAATGAAGGGGATTCTTAGATATTGTAACATTGTTATCATGTCACCATACTCCTTTTTGTTAAAGTAGAGATACCCAATTCCTGCATCTTTCTTCATTTTAAGCAAATGCTATTCATTCTTGCTGGTATCCACAACTTCTAGAGACAAGTCATTCCACTAATTATATGTTCAACTGCCAATTTTCTCCTTAGTTCTAAGTTGGTTCTGTCTTTGATTAGTTTCCATCTTTTGGTTTTGGTCCTGCCACAAAGAAGAGGGACTCAATCTACTCTCCAAACCCCTAAAGACAGGATACTCCAACACTGGAGGGTTTTTAAGAAGAGACTAGACAACCATTTGTCTTGTATAAGGTTTCCTGCTTGAGCAGGAGATTGGACTAGAAGGTCTCCTCCAACTCTGTTATTCTGTTAAAAGTAAATTACTGCCATCTGTTGCCTATAAAGTTACTGGACTGTATAAGAGTATATCTTTAAATAGAGATAGACTGTCTAAAAACATGCCTTGTAGGTTCTGTCACTTAAAAGAATGCAAATTATGTAACTAAGGAGGAAGTGAATAGAAACTATCCTTAAATTACACATTCCTATTCTATTTACCCAAATCTTTGTGTTTGCATAAATACGCAAATACATGTATATACAATGTAAACTTGCATTGTTATATTGCAACAAGCAGTGCTTCCTGTCACATGATGATGGGTTAAAGTTTCAGACTTTCTGTGTTCAGCTTTCATTATTTTTTATCTTGTCAGTAGATTCTATCAAAGCATTTTCAGAAAACAAGAACAAGTTACCCTAGAGGGATTTTCTTTAATATTCAATTTCCAATGAGCGGTTTCTATAAAAATGCAGCACTTTCCAGAGTTTAAGCTATAAAATTGGTTACGATTTTCCATCACAAATCACTTTCCCAACTTTTTACAAGGTATTAAATTTTAATATTTGATACATTTGATATTCCACTGGATATACACTTTCTCTACTAATTATTTTGCTGGCAACATCTGTGTTCAGAAAATTGGAGTTCACTGAGTAGGGTTACATACACTAATAAGCCTAAAATCTCTTTGTCCTGATGTTGAATTCATTATTTTTATGAGTGTATTTGCCGTAAAAGATTTAATTTGTACCTATTAAGTATCTCAACCATGTAGCATCATATTCAGGGTGTATTTCATTATCTATAATCCCCTGTAATAAATCTCAGGTAAACATACTCAATCTTCTATCTATTCAGATTATTTTTTAAAGGGGGGAAATGAATTCATTAAGAAGGGAAGATAAAGATTCAGCATTATGTAAAATATCGTGTTCATTTCCATAGACAGCCTGTTATCCCTTTTAATTACTTTAGTCCCTCTGCTAGGCTTTAACCATTTAGTCTGAAATCTTAACTGGAAATATATCGGATTGAACTAAATGGGGCTTACTTTGGAGTAAACATGTTTGTCTAAGTTTGCACTATTAGGGAATAAGATAATTAATTTGTCCATAGCAACTGATCCTGCCAAGTGGAGCAATACCTGCTGAAAGATATACTACTGTGAGTCCTTGGCTTTGTCTCAAAGGATGAATTATATTTGAGTGCAATTAATCTTCCTTATACATGAACAGAAATGTAATCTAATAGTGAATATTAGTAAAATGGGAAGGTACCATTTCTCAAAATGCAGTTTTCTGATGAAACCAATCAAGTGGGTTGATGATGATGATGATGGTGATGATGATGATGATGATGATCATCATCATCATCATTATCATCATCATACACTTCTTTATTTAAAGTATTCTGATCTTTCAATCAGTCTGCGATTAGAGACTTATCTGAATCTGCTGCAGCAGATCTAATCTTAATAAGCAACCTTTCCCATTTTGACATATTGTGTTATAATAGTGTTCCCATTCATTGTGTACAGGGGTGGTATTGACTTACCTTCCCTACCAGTTTGCAAAAGTGAGTGCACATGCCATGTCTGCACATGTGCTCTGCCTTCCACGTATGTGCTTTGCCTAAAAAAAGAGGCCGAAATGGGATGCCATAGAACCGGGGTGAGTGGGTGGGGCCACCTGCGATTTCTGCTACTGGTTCAGACGAACCGATCAGGACCCACAGGACACCATCTTTGATTGTATACTTATAAGTAAACCAATACTGAAAATCCTGCAAGGTTCCAAAGGATTATATGACATTAATAAAACCATCCAAGATAATAATAGTTTAAGTGACAGTGGAAGACATAGTCCTGAGGTTTTAAAAGCACCTGTTAAGGCACAGACCAGGCCTATATAACCCATTGAAAGGAAATGCCCACACTGATATATTAAAAATAACAGGTTACAAAAAAAATTGGTATGCTGATTAGCTGTTTGGTAGTTAGGATATGGAAGGAGCAATTGAGGTACTAGTGTTTATGGGACTGGAGGCACTGGAAACTATTGCCTTTTTGGTGGGACATATCTTTCCTTGTAATGGCAATGTTTCACTTCACATTTAAATTCCATTTTCCCCTGCAGATGTAAATTAGTACAGATTCTAGTACTTTGAGGGTTTCTTACATGTCCACCACATGCGATAAAAGATTACTTCTGTTTTGTGGAATTTTCAATAATTGTTATAGAATGATTTGTATATCTCAGATGTAATTTATTTATTTATTTATTTATTTATTTATTTATTTATTTATTTGATTTATTTAATTGAACTATACAATTGTATAATTTTCTGAGGAATACTTTGCGCTTACTTAACTTGGTTTACATTTTGTGGAATTTAGATCATGATTCTTTCCATTGCTATGTGACAACTCTTTAAAATTTTGCAACTATTTTTTTAGTTTTGTTTACTCTGTATATAAGTAAAAGTTTATATATGCACCTTAATAGATAGCGTTGGTTTCATCTGATAATCTCAAATTATGCATTTTGTTAATATGCCTCCTTACTTCTTAAGATCTGATTTTTATTCTTTCATCAATTCATCTTCATCAATCAGTTAGCTTAAAGTCAATATCCCCATTTCTGTACATTTTTTCCATCTCACATCTTTTTCCCAATTGTGTCAGTTAAATTTTCCCATAAAGTCAATATAACATGACCAAAATTATTAATTTTTATTAGACATTACATTCCCTAACTTCCTGATATAATTGTTTCCAGAGATACCAGAGTTTAATATATTTATATCTTAATACTGTTCATCCAACTAAAGGTGCTATATGTATATGTTCCAGAGTTGTTCAAGTCATAAAATCAACACCAATTGTTAGCTTTCAATATTTAGTACTTGATAATAGATAAGCTTTAACTTTAACTTTTATTAAATTTCTATCCCGCCCTATCTCCCAAAAAGGGCGGCGCACAGGAACTTAAAATCCAAAAATACAAACAATAAAAATTCTACAAAATTTAAAACTACAATTAAACAGTTTAACCCATGCTAAAAGAGGAGACAATTAGTTTAAAAACCAGCATGGTTGTAGCAGCTATGCCAGGCCGGCCATATGGAAGAAATAGGTTTTTAAAGTCCAGCGGAAGAGGCGAAGGTCGGTGATAGTTTGGAGGTCTGGGCAGAGGTCATTCCAAAGGGCAGGACCTGCAACAGAGAAGACTCTTCACCCTGGGTGTCGCCAGCCGGCATTGTCCAGCGGATGGCACCCTAAGGAGGCATGATGATATAGCTTCAAATTTGGGAAACCAAATCTTCCCTTATTAATTGTTGATTGAATTTTCTATAAAGATGCTCAAAGAAAATCATAAGAAAATCATGAACATGTTATAAACAAAGAATCTATTTTCCAAAAATATTTTTGAGCTATACGGTATGTACTTTCCTTCTGGCAAGTTGTACCGGTATGTACTGTATATAACCATGTTATCTTCGGGCCTTCACTAAGCATTTCTTGCTATGTTTTTAATCTCTTTGTAGAATCTGAGTACCATATCTGCACATGTAATTACAATTTTCTTGCTATAATTGCCTCCAACATGAAAAGCATTTGAGGAAGAAGCTAGAGGTGAAATTGTTGGGTTTACTATTTTTGCAGCATTCTGTGTCTTTATCAAACTTTGTCTAATAACGTGTTTTTTTAACTTTTTATCTTTCCTTGTATCACTATACCATTCATATCTATGAAATCCATTGGATAAGCCAACTTCTTCCAAAATTATTATTGTACTATTTGGGGATTTTATCCATGCCATTCTGTATCAGTGCCAGGCAGTATGCTTTATGATACAGTTTAAAATTAAATTTGGAAGGGAGGGCCATTGATCTCTTTAGAATTTTGTACACATTCTTGTGTTGCTATTGTTGTTACTCTGGATATTTTGCCACTCCATATGAATTCATTGGTAGCTTATTGAAAAATTGTTTGGAATCATTTTTTGCTTCTGATCTATTTCTGTATTTCATGAATCAATCAGAATAGAGCTGGAAGAGATCATGGAGGTCTTCTACTCCAAATTCCTGATCAAGTGGGATACCCTATACTAAGGGTCAGCAAACTGCAACTCTGGAGCCACATGTGGATCTTTCATCTCGCTGCTGTGGCTCCCTGTCACCAGTCAGGTCCACAATTGAAAGGGCTTTCGATTAGGATAGGTAGAGGAAACAGGATGCCGCACTAGGAGGAGACTCTGGTGGGGGAACTGGACTTTTGGTTGGCTCCAGAATTGAATAGGGGGCTTCCGTTTAGGACCTTTGTGGCTCTTTGAGTGTTTAAGAAACAATACAATAATACAATACAATAGCAAAGTTGGAAGGGACCTTGGAAGTCATCTAGTCCAACTTCCTGCCTAGGCAGGAAGCCCTATACCATTTTAGATAAATGGCTATCCAACATTTTCTGTGTGTATAGTACACTTTAAAGGAATTCCTTATAGTAGTTGCTTAAATTTGGATTATTATTGGATTATTATTTAATAGTATTTTAATAAGGGTTATTTATATTATATTATATTTATTGTATTTGTTTTTTAATTTCCCTGTGCGCTGCCCCGAGTCCCTATGTGGAGATGGGTGCGGGGTAGAAATGCAAATAAATGTAAATGTATATATACTATTACTTTTTCTACTAGTGTATATTCTCCAAGTTTAATTTCCCAATCAGATATTATCAGAATTATATTTTTCTTCTAATGTTAAACCCTTTGTTTTCTCACTGCTGTAAAGTATATAACTCATGAAATTATATTTCTTGTTGATTTTTTTTTCTGAAAGTTATATTTTGTGTAAGTAGTGGTGGCAATGTTTGGCAGCAGTGGATTCACTGAGGGTTTGGGTTTTTTAATGCTTGTGTGCCACACCAGGCTCCTTAATGGGCATATATTAGGGGATTCTGATATATAGACTTTTAATATGCATGTTGAAAGGTTGAAAAACACAGGTTTGCCAATCTGTTACTCATGATGATCATAGTGCAAATGGCTGTGTGTCTGTTCCTATGAATGTGAATGCAATAAGAACACCAACTCCTCTTTTTTGGGGGGCACAAGGATTCCTCTACCAAATGTTTCAAATGTATTTCTCTTGTTATCACTTATGAATATCACAATTTTGCCTTTTCTTCTTTTCTTTTTTAATGTCATATTAATCATCTCCTGTACAATGATAATAGTAATGGTACCATCTGGAAACCAAACTTTGGGAGAGAACTTTATGAAAGTCTAATGTGGAGAATGGCTAGTTTTTTTATTTCATTTGACCTCAAAGTATTGAAGAATATTGCAGAATGCTAATAAAATAGAAAAGGATTTGCTTTGAACTATTGGAGATTCTGTTTGCTGCTGCTGTCTGCTTTACCTCATCTTCTGTGCCTGTTGCTTTCTTCACTGAGGGATTTGTCTTAACTTTGCTGTATGTGTTTACAAGCATTAAATAATCAGAAAATAAGAGATTTTTTTTAAAAAGTGAAAAGCATATCCAAATGATATATTGAGAAATACAATATTTTTCTATTATATTTCTATGAAATATCAATATTTATTTATTTATTTATTTATTTATTTATTTATTTATTTATTTATTATATTTCTATACCGCCCCCTCTCCCCGTGTGTATAAGACACACCCAGATTTTCAGCCTCTTTTTAGAAGAAAAAGGTGTGTCTTATACTCTGAAAAATATGGTTCTATTCAATTCTCGCCTGATTGGTTCAACAGTTATAGAATTCAACAGTCTTAGTATCCTATCCACATTAGGTTATTTTTTAGGTCTAATTAAGATACTGGTGTACATATAATCTTTTTTTGTAATACTTTCCCATTGTTCCCAAATTAGTAGATTTTGATCCTCGATTTGTGAGAAGTTCCTTATCTGCTATATTCTATTAACAACCTACTTTCGTAAGTGACATTTGAAAGCAACCTTGCAATCTTGCCAGTTGATGTTTCACAGGACTTAATTGTCAAACTTTTAAAAAATGACAATCAAACTGGGCCAAATAGAATGTGCTGTGGAAATTTTATTTTTTGATTGCTAACCTCATTTTCTATACTTTTTTTCATTGGTTAAATGCATTTACAAGACAATATGGTTATAGTTTCAACTTTGTTAGTATATTTTTCCCATCTTTCCTGCAGATGGGTGAACAACTGATGATCCAACCAAAATCCAGCACTGAAATAGAGAGACGACTTCAGACCCTGCAAGAACAATGGCAATTGCTGAAGCACATGGCAACAAATCAGACCAAAACAGTAGTTGGGTTCAAGAGCCTACAAGAGTTCAACCAGAAAGCTGAACAACTAGAAGCCTGGATCAGGCAGAAGGTAATTACTTAGGATAAGTAGGAACAAGGCCAAAAAATGAATCCCAGATACATTTTCTTTTCAGAGATGTAAATTTTGTTCTGGTGGCTGAAATATAACCCATTAATTTTTCTTCTGCATCATCATTCTCAACATCATTTTTGAATAAAGACCTCATTGGATGTGTCCAGTGATAATCTCTCTGCAGTGGGCAGCACTGAAAACTTTTTTTAAAACTTTAGTTTGTGGTAGTTAGGATTGAAGTAGTTGCTCAAGCCTTGCAGAGGCCTAAATATCCATTTTGCTTTGTAAGACACCCCTACCCCCACAAAAGACCAAAACACAATTTTTGGGAAGGAGAAGCCCTAGCTAAGGAAAAAGACTCCCAACATTTTATTCCTGCTTACTCTAGGAGGCATCTCCAGAAATTGCAAATAGAGAGCTGAGGGCTATTCACTTTAAATCTATGAGTTCATTGGTTCTGATTTCTTTTTTAAGTGGATAATTTTTCCTCAGTAATCTAATTTGGAATAGAGGAAATATTTCTTCCCCCTCCCTTTTTTGTTTTCTTCCTCAAGCTAGTGTTATTCAGATGTGGTAGATTTGAGTTCCTGTAGTAAACCCGAATTTCATTATTTTAACTGTTCTCTTTAATTAAAGTGTTTTTAAGATTTTATATAAAGAAAAAGTTTTGGCCATTTTTCTTGAAAGTTCAAAACAGAGAGAAAGTCAGACAAACCTTATGGTGGTCAGAGTTTATCTTTAGTACCCTTCAGTCTTCAAAGGGTTTTGGGTTGTTGTTTTTTTGCTTTGAATTCTATTAGACTTTTTAATTTCAGTATCCATGACTTCTGTCCTTCACTTGCATTCCATTTCTTCACATGAATTAAAAAATTTCTAGAGTTTCTTTCCTAAACTTGAAAAGAATGAAGAAAATCTTACCCCATCATAAACATTAGCAGCCTTATTTAATTTTGCACAATTTACACCAATCTTAATATTCAAGTTTCTCTGGTATGCACATTTACAAACACAATTCCTGTGTGTATCCTGAAGAAATATTTCCATCTTTTAAAATTTCCTGTAAATATTATGGTCACTGTGTTTTCCAGAATCTCTCATATTTTAATCATCTTTTCCTCTCTAGGAAGAGAAGCCTTTGCTAGCTATTTTACTGCAAGAAAAAGCAGAAAAAGTACAAATTACCCGGCAGATCCTTGACTTAAAGCAGGTAATCTTCCTGATATTCCTTATGGGTATTTGTGTTGTGAATGGCGTTTGAAGGATGGTTCTACTTTCATTTTATTTTCTGGGTCTGATGTATTTGCAAAAAGATTATGTCTTTCAAGAGCTTTGCAGATCTCCTCAGAGTTGGTCTCAGACTAAGCAAGTCCTCTTAAGGGACCTAAAACATTGTTTTTGCTGGGAAGAGTTTCATTCCCAAGGAAGTGGAGAGAATTCTTGGGACTGCAAACTTTGCCATTAGTTTTTTAGATTTATGCCCTCCTTGGTTTGTAAAGGTTTAAGAGGTGATGTGGTTGAATCTATGCAGGAATGTCAATTTCCACGAGGGAAGGAATGGTTCTTCTATATTGAAGGGAGTGGTGGGGTATCATTGCTTGACCCAAGAGGCTTAGACAATTTTTGTCCAGTCTCCAACTTTCCATTTTTTTAAAAAGGAAAAGTTGTTGAGAAGGTTATTTGGACTGTGGCTTCAGTAGGCTGTAGAAAAGGGTTATCTGGACCTTTTTCAGTTGGGTTTCAGACAGGAGCATAATACTAAGGCAACATTGCTTGTACTTGTTGATGGCTTCTGGTAGAGTCTGGCAGTGGTGGCTCTGGTTCTGTTTGACCTTTGAGTAGCTTTCATTATTATTGATCATGGTACCCTATGGAGCAGGGGTCTCCAAGCTTTGCTGGCTGGAGAATTCTGGGAGCTGAAGTCCTTCAGACTTAAAGTTGCAAAGGTTGGAGACCCCTTATCTGCAGAATGGATCAGGAACTGCCTTTCAGCATAAGCCCAGTAAAACATCTAGCAAAATAAGTAGCAGTTAGATAAAGAAAAAGAAAAGTATGCCATGATGCACGGAATCTCCTTTGCTAAACAATGAAAGCTTGAGAATAGATGTGAAGCTCTTCAAGGTACGGCAGATGGCTTAAAGTAAATTTATGCAGCCATTTTCAGCTTGAGAGACATACTTGCTCACTGACCTACTAGGATTGTATAGTGGGAACTGGATGGGTGACCCATAGCAAAAAAACCAAAACAAAAACCCTATACGAATTAAAATAAAATGCATATAATTCAAATAAGGGATTGGTTGAGAATAGAAAAAGAAAGCCTGGTTGCATAAAGGTTTGCAAGAATTTGAAAATCCAAAAGAGCAAAAGTGAAAAATCTAAATTTCAGAATGAGCTGAAGTTAGCAAAGGTTCCTGTGAATATTGAAAGAGAAGAAATGTTTAATTCCTCTTTAGGCTCACATTTTCTAAGCAGGGAATATACATTCCTCTCAGTAATTGCAAGGAGCTGCTGATGAGAGCAGAGGTCCAGGTCTACCATGGTAGAAATATCTTAATTTTAAAATGTGTTCAAATCTCCAGAGCCAAATGGATTGTAACTAAAAAAATTTTTTTGCTGATCCTCTGGCTGGAACTGCATCTATTATACATTATCTTTCAAGAATTTGAGATATGGAATGATGAGATTTTAGGGAGGAAAAAGCACGTGTTTCATGCTGGGAGAGTAGAAAGTATGAGAAAGAAACCCCAAGCAATCCCACCTTTATTTTGCTTGGTATAAGAGGGAATTCTGGAGGATTTCAAGTTTCTGGTATTGCATCCTATAAACATAATGTAGCATTGCTTTAGCCTTGTGCTGTCTTGTTTCCTGATCTAATCTACATATGTTGAAGGGCTAATGTTATTCTTAAAATATATTTGAAAAAATATAGTCTTCAGTACCTTTCAGAAGGCCAACCTGTAGGAAGAAATAAATTCTAGAGTGATAGACAATGGTTTAGGGTTCTTGCCCAGATCATCTCGCACAAATATCTAATAAAATGAAATTCAATGGCGAAGAGAGTAAGGTTCTACATTTAGGCAACAAAAATGAAATGCACAGGTAC
>JAPKID020000817.1:0-16478 GCA_026931265.2 Tropidonophis doriae | reverse complement strand
GATGATCAGGGTGCTCAGCAGTAGCTCTTTTTGGAACAGGAGATTGAATTTCAATATGGCCTATAAAAACACCCTCAGAAATAATATCTAATAATATTTTATCCAACCCTTTTAATTGAGTCCTATTGGAATTGATTTGCTGTTGAAAATCAATTTTGATGGTGCTGTTCATTCACATTGAGCAAAAAATTCAAATCCAAAGTGCTCAGAGTAGAGAGGTATGATTTCTATCCATAGGTATCCATTCCAATCCATAGTACAAAATTAATGAGTGTGCAGTAGCATACAAAATAAAAGCTCCACCCTTCCATATTTGTTTCTTGATTTCAGATGTACGCACATGATTCATGAAGGAGGGGGGGTGTTTACAACATTATAACTTGCATTATACCTTCTCCCATATTTGGATATCTAAATCAGAAAATTGTATGCCGAAATGTTGGTTCAACAGAATTGAACAGCTGACAGTGGGGTGTCTGCCAAATTTAACACACCACATATGTCTTTCAGATTGATACCAGGAGATACACTGTTTAAGAACCTAGACTGATATTTATTTTTCCTCAAATAGAATTTTATAATACCACATTGTGAAAGATTCTATCCACACAAAATTTTCAGATATATATGAACAGAGAGAGTATTCATATTTATTACACTGTAGTTAAAATACTTGCTAATTCTCTCAGATGCCCTTCTACTTTAGGTAAAACATATAAAAGTAAAGGTTCCCCTTTGCACATATGTGCTAGTCATTCCCGATGCTAGTCATCTCCGTTTCAAAGCTGAAGAGCCAGCACTGTCCAAAGACGTCTGCATGGTCATGTGGCTGGCATCACTAAATGACGATGGCACATGGAACACTGTTACATATAGTAACATATAGTAAACATATAGTATTCCTATATTGAAATAATATTGCCATAATTTCAATAACTCATTCTTTGAGGATGATTTTATATGCACTTAACATTTACTGAAAAGAGGAACACTGATACCAAGGTAATTAGTTGTCTTAAATCTGATATTAAAGGAATCAAATGTTAGGGTGGCTAATTCCATAGGAGAACATTTAGTCAGTTTCTTGGAAGTGTATCCTACTTTTTTTATTTCACTTTTAATAATAGAAGCTTCACTGCAAAGCTTCAGGTTTAAGACCTACAGTGTAGAGGAAGTTCAGGATTAAGGAATTATTATTTATTATTAGCTTCTAATTTGAAGGATCCATATACTATGTATGTTTCTAACGTGTCTTAGGAGCTCCAATTTTTTGGTTGAATGAATATAATAAAAATTCCCTAGTAAAATACAACAGATTTTCTGTACTTTAAATATTGTGATATTTTGTTTCTTTTTTCAAAGAACCTAACATATGAAATCATTCTGACATTGGGGCAAGCATTTGAAGTAGCCTACCAGTTGGCCCTTCAAGCTCAAAAATCTAAATCTCCAGCTGTTTTGACTACAGAAATGGTAGAAACAAAATCTTCAAAACCAGTGCCTAAACCTCGAGTCAGCATGAGGAAGTCAGCAGTATGTATCTTACATGTTTTCATCCTTTGCTATAGAACTATGAAAGAACCTAAGTGATGTCTGAACTTATCTTTCTAAGTCTATCTACTTTCTGTTCAAAATTATTATTTTTTCAATCTTTTATTTCAGCAAATGCTCTAGAGCAGCGCCCCCCAACATTTTGGGTGCCAGGGACCATTCCATGGAGGGCAGTTTTTCTGTGGACCAGAGGCACATGGTTTCATGTACAGTGTGGATCTTGCACGTTCTAATGGGGCTTCACATGCTTGTGCTGCCCAATTCTTGGTGGGCTATTGCCTAGTGCCACTTTGTGGCCTGGGTGTTGGGGCCCTCTGGTCTAGAGCAAGGATGGTACTCTGTGGTACTCAAGCTCTTTAGTGCTATCACAACTGAACATGTTTGAAACCCACAATGTATTGTTCTTGGGAAGGGATTTTCTAAGAAAATGTAATATTAGAATTGGTACCCCCTCCCTATGTTTTGCAGCTTTTCAACTTCTAAAATATCTTGTTCACTTCTTGACCATTCAAAGCTTTATGGGATTTATGTGCTGAAACGATTTTGAGTTCAAGGCAGTTTGTTTCAGCCATTCTGAGCATTTTGAATTTGAAAACCTATTTCAAGTTTGAAATCAGGTCCAGACTATTTGGAGCATCCAACTTCAAATTAAAATTGAAATTGGAAACATTTTAAATTTGAAACATTTAGCCCACTTCTAAAAACTTTGCCTACCCTCCAGTAGAGCCAGGTAAGTGAAAATAGACAATCAGTTATCAAATGATAGAAATAATACAAATTATTAAAGAAATTGAACATTATTCAAATATGTTTTAAAAGCAAACATAGCAAAAAATATATCTCCATGCAAATTATGGTTTTTTTCCTTTTTTAAAAATTGTTACTTGATACATGTAATTTGAGAGCAAATATAGAATCAGATTGTCCTTGGCTTCTATTAGTTACTATATATTACCAATGTTGGCAGAATATAAATGCTCTGTCTAAAAAGCATTATGGGGAAGAGTGACCTACTTGATCATTAGCATATTTTCTCATCTTATGACCTGATAAAGTGGATTTATTAATCCAGTCTTAGTTTAATTTCTCACATTTTCTAAGATCTATACATTAAATTGCTAATTTGCAGTAACATGGGAAGTTACAAAAATAGTAAATATTAAGTAAAATGTTGCCTTTATATCTGTGCTGTAAAGTTATATTTCTCTTCATAATTGCTGTTGCTCAAACATCTCTACACTTTCCCTTAACACGAATCTATGTTCATTGCAAAAACCTATTTGGCTTTTATGTCAGCAATATCTATGCTTTTATATGTATATAAGCATCATTGTTCTCAAGCTTCCCTTTATCCAATAAGAACCCGCACACACAACTAATGACACACAAAACCTACTTAGTTTCTATTTTTTAACATTTCAAGATTATCCCATTAATGGTCTTTGTTAATCTACAAGAAAATAAATCTTCTGGAATTCTAACCCATAAGATTTCTTTCTTGGTTGATGTCCTTCTTTTTTACCTTCTGTCTGTGTTTTGCTTGCTCCCACTCCTCAGGTGCCGCTCCCTTCTGATAGTCGCTGTTGTTACTGTCATACCTGTACTACACACCGTCCTTCCTATCTTCCGCTGCAGTCTGTTAGTCCAGGAACTAAGGTCTTTACCCTTCTTGCAGTCAAGTTTCTAGTTGTGAACCTGTTTCTTTAAGTGCACCAGATCTCCTTCGGATTCTTTCCTTACTTAGCTTTCATGCTCTTTATTCCATTCTGGATTACAATTCCACTTTACATTATGTAAGGCAGATTTGGAGAAGTGTGCAGTAAACAACATTTGGACTGATCAGATTCAGTTTGGCAGGGAAAAAAGTTCAGTTGATAGAGAATAAATTATAAAAAATATGAGTACAGTAGATCATAGGAATATTTTGCTTGAAAATCAGTTCAATGTTATTTTTTACTGAAGTACAACTAGATCATAATTACATTTGAACAAAATTTAACTTGTTCATAATCTGAAATGAGCTGATTCTATTTTTGTTTTATGGAAATATGATACATTTTTTTCTGATATTACATATATCCCAAATGCATGTACACATATTATCCTTAAATGCTAGAGTAGCTATCTTCATTTCAAATCTGTGTGTCTCTGTCTCTGGTTTAAAAATGCACCTAATTTTATACTTCCAACATTGCCTGAAATGTTCTTTCTTCTTTAATGTTGTCTAGCTGGAGCAATCTGAAGAGGACCAAGACTCCCAGACCCATGCTGGTGTATCCTGGGTAGTTGAGCCCAAGCAGGATTCCAAGAGGACCCTCAGCACTAAGTATGAGACTACTATCTTCTGAAAACAAATCTACATCCAACCAGTCTAACTGTGCCTTTGCAGTCTGATCTGCCTGCTGTTCTAAACCTTCCTTTTCTCCCATTGCTGGCACTAGGCATGGTGCCACCAGAGGCAGCAGGATAGGATTATCATAGACTAAACAGCTTTTTTTATCTGCTTTCTACTGAACACTGTGAATTCTCCTAAAGAAAACAAGGGTAACACACTGAGAGAGTCAGCTGTTTTTAGATGTCTTGAGAGATGGGAGAAATGAAGCCTGTGGGAGTTCAGTATATGGATTTGGGAAAATCAACTTGTGTTTTTGATTTTCTCTTCATATTGACACTGTGAATATGGAGTGGAGTAATACTCCATAGGGCTTTTCTGTTTAGCATTCTTGTTACTGGATGGTTCTACAACTTTGTTCTCTTGTGTGCATACTGTTGTAATCTAGATTTATATCTCCATACTAAGACATGGCCACAACTGTTCCATGTAGCATTATTTTACTTGTCATCTAAAAAGACACTAATTACTGTGATATTGTTTGCAAACCTCTTGCTCACCTGATTTCTAGCATGAATCTTGTTCACGCTCTTTACTGTTCTGGATACCGGAATGTATGGTATAATGAAAACTAGGCTCCATGATTTCCTCTATTAAGCACTTTCCTTTTTCTGGGAGTCAGACTTGATATAAATAATATTAAACAAGAATGTTTCAGCTCTCCAGGTATTTCTGATCAGTCTGTGTAGGATTTACTGTTAGAGCTTTCTGTTCATGTTAAGCAATCCACTTACAATTAACTGATTAATCATATTTCCTGAACTTTAATTAGAGTGCATCTTACAAAGGTACACACTAGTTGCTATAAATAAGGATCAGAGGCCAATAAAGTATAAGATCAAGGCAAATGGTAGGAAAAATGGATGGTATACTTACTTTGAATTAAATACAATTAACAATTAGAAGAAAAGATATCCAGATTTTATATAGAATATTCCTAAATGTGCGGCATTCCAGACACCGGAGTTTTCAATGTATTAGTAATTCATCTTTCTTCAGGCAGTCCAGTAAATAGCATCTGACTTCTTACGACTTTTCAATACAAATTTTATTTAGTTTTTTTAAACAAAAGAATGCAAAGGTAGATTGAATTTTAAATTACTGGCTTTTCACTGAATGCTTGTCAGCTGAACAGAGATGATCTTAGATTCCATCTCGCAAAATCAACTGAATGAAACTGATGAGTTCAGTTTCATTTGCCTACTGTCCTTCAAATAATTTGTTTTTATTAAACACTAGTTTTCCAGTGATAATCCAGACACTTCATTTTATTCAGAGACCGTAGAGTTACTGGGACTGAATTACCTTATGTAAATTACCATACATTTCTCACATCTGGGATTTAGTCATTGACAATGGTATAAACTTCCCTTGGTTGCATTTTTTAATGTATAAAATCATTCAATCCCTAGCTTTCTTTTCATTAATATTGTCCCCATTTTGTTTGCCTTCTGCCAAGCTGAACTACAGACATCCACGTTTCTCCATGGAAATGTAGTAAATGAGCAGAGCTCTAAGAAGCAGTGAAATCCTGGAGGTACGAAGATCAACACCCGGCTCTGGATTGTGTCCTTGGCTGCTCATTAAGGACTTCCAGAGTTGAGTGAAAAGAGTCCCAAGCCACAAGCTGATAAAAGCAATATGCATTTTTAGCAAAGAACTGAAACTTCTGCAGTTAAAAGACTGATGCCATGAATTTTAGTTTGAAATGTTTTTGTTTCCTTTATATTGTGAAATCCTCAATTTCAGCATAGCATTGATGGAATTGAACAACAACTGCTAAAACAAAACATGAATATGCCTGTCTTATGATATAGCTTTACAATATCTGAATATTAAATCATATATTCACACTTGGCTTGGAATAGCAATAGGCAAATTCCCAACTTGATGCAATATTAAATTTATTTTGAGGTACTAGTACCTAGGCTGAAAATTGTTCATTCCTAATAGTTACAGTAATAATTTAAAAGGGTATCTAAAGAGAAATTTAAATTCTTGACAGTTCTTGAACTAACTAGAAGCCTGGTATAAGTAAGCCTACTTAACTGTATCACTGCAATACAGCTGTTTTGTGAAAGTATTTTCCCTCCACACAATTTATAATAACTGGACTGTGATTTCTTGCATCTCAATCAAGTAATCTATTTTTTAAAATGTGATTGGATTGTACTCTGTGGTTTGAGATTTTTTAGAAGATTATTCACTAATTAGCACTTTTTATACTAGTTGATAATTTAAGAATGCTCGTTTAAGTTTATAATTTAAGTATCTTATATAATGATTACAGAGTGTAAAAAAAGTGGAGATCATGGGCATTATGCTAAAACAATTTATTTACTTAATTCCACTTAATTCAACAATGACTGCTTCAGATAGAAGCTGAACTAGAAAATGGGTTAGTTTAAGCATTCACAATCTTGAACACTGGCTTCAGTTCTGACTGTGATAAATAAGTATCTCTATCCTATCCAAGAAAAAGATGAGGAAATGCAAATAATACTTTGGTGGATATGATAGTTTGCTATACCCTGTCACTGTGTCAATGATTTTCTTCCATTTTTGTTACTGCTGTATCATTAAGATGTAATTTAGTCTTACTCTATTTGGTTAAAAAATAGGAGGAAAAAGTATCCTGATCCCAAATAGCTGGATTTGGGAATAATTCACAGATGAATTTCTTGAAACACAACATTCCTTTATATGCATATGTAAATGATATGCTGGCATTGGTATAAATATTACTGTACCAGTAAGTCTGTTCTTAAAGAATGCAAATTGCATTTTTGCTAAGGAGGATAGGATAGTTAGCCTTAGAACATATTGACAAAAATGATGAAAGCTTCCAACTTGCTTCTTCCAGTAATTTGGTGCTTCCTTACTGAGTTTACATGGACATAGCAATATCCATGGGTGCATCTCCTGATTAAGCATTCCTTTTAAGAAGGCAATTCAAGCCATTTTGGACTTGAGTTTTCCTATAATTTTAGCTGTTTCTAGACTCCAAAGTATTTGAGACTTTTGTCTCTCTGTGATGTTTTGTAGCACACAGAGGAGAATACCATCTATGGTTGGCACTTAATCTGTTCATTGGTCCTTTAAAATACTACACTTATTGTAAGCATTCATTTGTGCTGAAATAACATCTCCCTGTGTTGTTTTTGCTAGAACGCCTTTTCAAAAAGGACAATCTAAAATTATAGGCTTATTTTTACTTCATTTGAGTCCAAGATGAGAACACTTTATAAATGCTATGATGGATGAGCTACTGCTTATCTTTTGAATGGAAAATCTGTTTATGAAAATCAAAACTCCTGTAGGATTTTTTGTTTTATATATTTACACACTAGTATCAGCTCACAGAAACTGGCCTTTAGACTTTCTCAGCTTGTGAGAGAAATCCTGAATTTGAGGTACATGACAATCTGCCCAGCCTTCTTTCTGAAAGAATTCTAAAGCAGCTTCAAGCGGTGAGCTGTGCTGTTCTTGCAAACAGGTATCTAATGATACCTCACTTTTTCAATACCTTCTTTGCCTGTGAAAATAAAAATGCTGGGTGATATTTCACTCCTTCACTGCCTCTGTTTGCATGATCAGTATGAATGTCTATCGGCAGGATTTTCTGCAATGCTTGCTTCTGAAGAAGGCAGACAGATTCTTCGTAATAGGCAGTTTGAATATCAACACTTTTATGCTAATTGTGATGTATGGCAGTGGGACTGATTTGTAATAAAATGTTATTTAATCTGTCTTTGTATTTTGATACTTGAACTATTTCCTTTTTATTTTCTGTATATAAAAATTATTCTGTCTGTCTCTCTTTTTTTTGTGGTACCAAACATAACCAATCTGTGCAACAACATAGACTGACCTCACTACAACAAGGCGAGACTGTAAATATTTCTGAGCTTCCAGCAGTCGTTTTGTTGTTTGTTTTTCATAACTGTATGAGTTAGAACTGAGTAAATTAATAAAACTAGATATCTCTGTATGGGTTGTTGTGGTATATTAATCTGTACTGAGTATTTTAAAACTACAGTTCTATATTAACGGATGTTTTGTTGAAAATATTAAAACAAATTCTAATCATAGTAATGGGATATTAAAGTTACTTTTCCCAATTGAAATAACATGTAACTAGCTAGTTTAAAATCACAGGACAACATTTTGAGCTGTTTAAAGGTTTACTGCAGCAAACTTGGCATTGTCAGTTTGGTATTATTAGCTGTACCTTGCAACTTCAGTGACCCAGTTTGGAATACAGCAGCAAAGAGCAGGACAGCTGCTCCGTTGATCACATTGAATTTTACATCAAAGTACTGTCTGAACAATTGCCAGTTTGAATCTCCCCTCTCCTTGCCGTCAATGATCTGCCTCATTAGGTTGTTAAGAAGAAACTTTCCCTGTTTCAGACTTTGCCCCTGGAAGCAGCAATTTCTTCAGTATTTCTGAGTAGTACGGACCAAATACCTGTCTGTTGTGATGAATCAAACTACCAAACCTCTGACCAATTTCCAATAGTTCTTCCTGAATAGGAGTAAGGCCTTGCAGTAGATTCTTAGCGTTTTGGCCACCAGGATACAAACAGTGTCTAAGAAAAGTTTGGATCCGTTGCTCTGTGGAAATTAAGAGAGATTTGGAAATAGACTGGAGTGCTATAATTATGGCTGCAC
This sequence comes from Tropidonophis doriae, assembly GCA_026931265.2. NCBI lineage: Eukaryota > Metazoa > Chordata > Lepidosauria > Squamata > Natricidae > Tropidonophis > Tropidonophis doriae. The sequence continues at coordinate 7,862 of JAPKID020000817.1, read as the reverse complement.
CATTTGGGACTCCCACTGATTGTTAACTGCAAATTACAAAGAAAAATTCAGGATAGTGTTAACTTTTAAAGAGCCAAGCTTGTACATTATACTGGTGGCAAAATAATTAAAATTTATGTTTTTTTAATTATATTTTAAAACTCAAAAGTATTTAAATTCATCTGCTGACAGCTTGTGCATTTGGTAAATTATTAAGATTTTTAAGACATATTTTACATCCCAAGTAGTACACTTGATTAACACCAATCATAACTCTAATGTAAGGACTCCATTGGAAATAAAAGGTAAATTTATCTTGTTATAAATTCCAGGCGCTATATATTGGACACATATTCTGCTATCTTACTGAGATTTTCACTAATTTATTAAAACTTTGCTTCAATTTAGAAATATTTAAATCAGAGTTAAAGATACTTTAGTTAACCCATTCAAGCAGGGGCACAATTCCTAACTGACAATATTAAATACTCTTTGGCAATTTGTATTAAAATGGCACTCAAACTGCTTCTTAGAAAAATAAATGCAAACATGTTTTCGAAGTATTTTGAGTATTCAAGAAACTTATTTCATACTAATCATTCTAAATATTGAACACACATTTTCTGAATGGTATTTATGATTCAGAGTTTGGAGTTGAAATTCATCACTTTTTATGTCCAAATAGATTTGCATCAAACCAAACTTAAATAACTTACCAATTAGAACCCGTACAGCATTGTTTTTATCGCCAAGGTTCCTAAGCTGGCCTTTGAGTGAAGTAGCCTTATCAGTAGTGAGAGGAGGGTGACCCAACTGATTAAGTATGGCATTTACTTCCATGTGTATTTGATTGCTGATATCCATTAAGGCATTTTCTGATCTAATCATACAATAATAAGCATGTTAACTATGTCAATTGAAATTTCAATGAAGAGAAAATTCTTAACATATGACAATGAAATCAGTTTAATATACTTTCTCAAAACTAAGTTTCTGACAAAAAAATGGAACAAGATTTGGCAACAATTAATTAGTTAACATTTTTATTTCAGTTCTCTTGAGGGAGATACTGTATGTATATAATTTGCTTAAAGTATGGTTCCAAGATTCAAATTGTTCCTCGTCCAATTAATGCCCTTTAAGATATGTCTTCATTGTTCTATAAAGACTGATACAATGTACCAAATTACTTGTGGGATTTCTGTTGCCTACCACATTTGACCATCTGACGCATTCCTCCCAAAGAACCTTCCAGAGTTCCACCTTTTGCGAGCAAGGAGGGACAGAGTCTTGAAAATGTTTCTGCTTTTTAACAGGAGTGTCTGCAGTTTAGCATTGCCTTTCCTTCCAGAATTTGGTCTGCTTTATACTTGTTACCTTTACATATATTATTAATTTATATTTACAGAAAATCTTGTATACAATGGCATTATACGTTAACATACTGTGTATATTTGATTTCATTTTTTCATATGCAGAGAACATTTTATTATTTTGAATTGATGAACATTTTACAGTAAACTTCAATTACGGTGGTGATAAATCAGAGAGAAAGTTACAATAAAGCACAGAGCATAACATAAGTGGTTGGGATTAACACTTAACTTTTTTTTAGTTATATAGTGAGTTTTGGTTTAATTTGTGTGCTTACTTGTAGCCGTTTCTATCAACCCAATAGTGGGGAGAAATCACTTATTGCACCAAGAATGCAGCAATCTTTATATAGATGATTGATTTGGGGAATAAATGAGGATTTACTCCAATTCAAAAAACTGTAGAATATCCATGGTTCTTAAATAATTGCCGAATACAATCTTAAAATTATACACTTATCTGTTTCCTGTTAACATAGGTTGGTGGACAAGATTTAGCTAGGCAAGAAAGAAAACAGTAGATAATTGTTCCCCTATTGTAAGCTAGTCTTTTGAGCTTTGCATTGTATACAAACCAGGCCATTATGGTTTGTTCAGCAAGCTTTGGTTTAGTACCATATTAATGAGTCCATAAATAATGTGGAGTGGATGTTGGTTAGATCAATTCTAGTCTTGTATATTGATTGCCTTGTTAACCAGCCTTGCCTACCCTTCTCCATAGAATATCACAAGATTTTAGCTCATTATAACCTGCAAAAGACTGGGCTAGGAAATATCATTCCTGTCTTCAGAAAATATTAAAATAGCTTGCCTTATATCAGGAAGACCTTCCAGAAGAGCTTTTATTACTCTTTTCAGCCTATTGCCACATCCTGGTGAACTGAATAACTCATTTCCACATATATTGCTGCTCACTAATAAGACTGAAGCAATAATGACTAGCTGATTCACTTCTACTTGTAGAGCATGCAAACGCGCTTTGTCCATCAACATAGTCTACAAAGAGAGAATATTCATGAGATCACAAAAAAGTAGGGGCTGCAAGAAATCTTGAGATCACTGAATCCAAACCCCTGTCCAGTGCAGGAATCCAATTTTCAGCATCACTGACAGATTAACCTCTTGTATGTTTAAACACTTTTCAGCAAAGAATTCATATTGGTTGCTGTTCTTTAAGCCTTCCCAAAAATACAGGGCCCAGAACTTGATGTGGTGTTCTAGCTACATTTGGTTTAACCAATTCAGAATTTATAGGGGACAATTTTGTTTTCTAATGTTGACACTATATTTCTGTTTATGCAGCCTGGGATTGTTTTTGCTCTTTTAAAAACATTTTTTGAATTATTAAAAAGTTTTTAAATCTAATTCTTCCCTATTGGTTAGGATCAAATCTGGGAGAGCCAGTACCCTATAGAAAATGAAAGACAACTGAAGAATTTTGAAAATTTGGACATTGGCTAAGTTTTTCCCAATAGATATCCTTAGTTATAGTCTTCCATTATGATTGTGTCTGTTATGATTATGCGTCTCTCCTGAAAGTTCTATAATTTAGTCCAGAAGACAATGTTTAGATCTTCTGTTAGGGTTGACAATCTGTAGCATATTTCCACTACAGCTGTTTATTCTTTCTCTTCCTATATATTCTTATCCATTCCTGTTCATTGGTACATTGTGCTGAAATTCCTGAATACTAGTGCATGTATGAACTTCCTTCATAACCATTTAGCTGCTGGGTGAACATTTCTAGATTAGAGTTGTACTTGGCTGAATTAAGTTTATGCTTCCCTAACTATTTTTTAAAACTTTGCTGATATTGAGAAACAATTCTTTAAAAGTAACCTCTTACCTCAGGATAGTGTTCTGTTCCAAGCTCCCAGTCCAGCAAATCCATATACGCTTGATTTAACACAGCAGTGGGACTATGAATAAATGAGACTTTTCCAGCAGATATAGGAGAAGTGGAAACAGGTGGTCCATTGGTTCCAGAGGTGGATGAAGAAGGAAGCAAATCAGAATTTGATACTTTGGTTACGGCCTTGTGTAGCCAGTCAGTTGTATAAGCTAGACTGTCTGCAGTGATGAAAAATTTGGAAAAGAAACAGGGCTGTTTTTTTCAATAATTTCTCTTTCCTTATTTTTTTGGATAGATGCTGATTTTTTTATATATCAAGTGTACTTCATGAATTCTCACATATTAGTAATTTTCATTTCAATTTGTGAAGTAATATTCTTAGCATTATATCTTGCCTGTATTTTTAATTAATTATGTAACAATTCAATGTATCCATTTTTTTCTGATTTCAGAAAAACTAGCTTTTTCTGGCTATTCTTTTTGAAATTATCTTCAGATCTATTGGAGTTTACCCAACTGACAGGAGCAAGAAACATACAAATTCACAGTAGTCAAATGTAACTAGACAAGAGGATGTAATCGAAGATAGGACTCTAAATATTCTCTTACGTATTTCTTAAAATGTTAAAATCCTTGTTGCATTTATCTGTGAGTAAATGTTGACAAGGGCCTAATGGTTTTGACTCTGTGAGTTACTAGTTTACAAAATGATCTAGCAAATGTCCATTGCTCACTCTTTGATACCTACCTGGTAGTTTGTCCAGGAGTTCCTGAAATTTTTTCCTTTCATATTGTACAGAGTGCTCCAAGAGATGGGGTCGAAGGCTTTGTATGGTAAAGTTGACCATATCCATTTTCATTAGGTTCAGAACTCGGAAGATCTCTCTGTCATAGATAATAAGAACAAAATCATTTTGCTTTGTAATTAAATCACGATTTCTAGCATTAAGGATTCCATTTTAGACTCTAAATTATAGATTATTAGATTATAAATTGTATCCTAAATTCTATAAATTTATATCACAGATGACGATTCTCTGTAATGAAGCCAACTCCTCTGGCCCTCATATCCAAAGACTAACATCTATTTCTTTTCCAAGGGCTGGCTAAAATGCTTTTCTTCTGTCACTGGGCTAGAAAAAAAAACTGTCCCAACCTGCAGATTCATGGTGACTATTTTCCTTTTATCAGACAAGCAAATATTCTTTTGTCTATTACATTGATAATGTTGGGAATAAGCCTTAAATTATTATGTTAAGCCTCACTGCATATTGCCTAATCTTCCTGGTGAAATGTAAACGTGAATCTGTCTCAAAATTTAGCCCATTGACTAGAACCAAATTCCATACCTTTGATTGGAGTTGAGCAGCCAATAAATTTAAATAAATAGATAAATTTAAAACAGCTGATGTAAATCCTATATCCAACATAGGTATATTCATTTTAGTAACTAAACTTGGAAGCAGATTGTTTCTTTTTTCAATAGAAAATTTAGGAGCCCAAGCCCTTAGCTATTGTTGCATATAGCATTATCATTTAGTTCCTAATCCATATCGATGCCTTGCTTAAGGAATAACAGTAACATACTGAAGCTCAATTTTGTTTACTTTCAGACTTTGCAAAAAGTCTAAATTGAACAAACAGGTATTTTCTGTGTACCTTTTCTTACTCCTAGAGATGAAAAATGGTGAACTGCAAGATTTTTATAAAAATAAAATAAGAAATTGTTGCCCTACAATAACAAGGTTATGCATTCTATATCAGTATAATTTTAATAAATAATATATGACTTGTATAGGATTGTATTTCCTCAAAACTCAAACCCACCTGAACAAATGAACTGGGTCTGCCATGATTCTCAGACTTTGTATTTCTTCATCTCTGATAGGTGCACAGAGCATTGCCATGGTGCCTAAGATGTATGTAGTGAGCTTGGGGATATCCAACGCTCCATGCTCAGCTTCTTGCTTTATCAATTCAATGTCTAGTGATTCTTCAATCTGACTTTTTAAACGTGTTTGTCGTGGCAGAAGCAAAGACAACAGAGTCTATAAACCAGAATAGAGGAGGAATGGAACATTTGTAAAAGCAAATATTCAAATTGATTTTAACTATTCAAGCTCAATAACATACATTACTGTAATAGAAATATGATGATTGGATGAATGGCATAGTGCCTCTAATATTGTAAATCCCCAACAGATGGCAGTATTGATATGTTCTTTAACCATTTTATTTGGCAGAAAATTGCTGTGAGAAAAGATTGTTGCTATTTTTGTGAAATGTGAAATGGGACTCTACAGTGAATACTGATCAGAATGAATTTTAGACAGCTGGAGGAGTCTTTCCAATTGAAATTCATCACCAAATGCATGTTGTTTGTTGGTATGTGTAGTAGAGTGCAGGGCCAAAAACTGTAAAGATGTGAATCTTTATGTGATCAAGAATGAAGTGGACAACCTAAGACAACAACAATTTTCACATAAGAAAGGTTGATGACCTAAGGACAGTCAGCAGATCATTGAAAGAGAAACTTCTATCAAGCTTGATATTTCCCAATAACAAGAGGGTCAAATGTTGATGTTCCTCCTTATTTCAAGATGCTGACTCGAAAGACAAAAGCTTCAAGAGTTGAAATTTGCCAGCAAAAGGTTGTCACACGATGAGAATGAAGGTGCAGAATTTCATAGCATTGTTCAGCTGATGAAACATGAGCTCACCAAGAGACAAAATATCAGTCCATGTATTATCATTACAAAAATTCAGCTAAAGAAAAAGAATTAAAATGCAGGCTTCAGCAATAAATTTCATGCCTACATGGGGGGGGGGGGTTCTTTTTATTAGGCAAACTCCTATTTCATTGAACTACCAGCTAAGAATGCTCTACTGCAACACTCAAAATTTTGAAACAATTTAACAGGATTCAAAACTACAAGGAAGAATTTTTGCTGCAGCATGGTAATAGTAGGCCTCATACATCACAAGCCATCTAAAAGGCTTTGAAATTAAGGTAAAGGTTCCTCTCGCACATATGTGCTAGTCGTTCCCAACCCTAGGGGTTGGTGCTCATCTCCGTTTCAAAGCCAAGGAGCTAGCGCTGTACGAAGATGTCTGTGGTCATGTGGCTGGCATGACTAAGATGCACGGAATGCTGCTACCTTCCCACCAAAGGTGGTTCCTATTTTTCTACCTGCATTTTTACATGCTTTTGAACTGCTAGGTTGGCAGAAGCTGGGGCAAGTAATGGGAGCTCACTCCATTATGCACCACCAGGGATTCAAAACTTCGAACTGCTGACCTTTCTGATTGACAAGCTGGCTCTCATTGTGTCCCCATCCATCATACAGTCCATATATGGCCGCCCTCTCACAGTAACTGAGCAGCTTAGAAACAGTAAAAACCCAGTAAATAAAATAAGAAACAATAAGCCCCCACCCTGCCTAGCAACAACACAGTCAAATGAACACTTGATGGGCTCCATCCCATTCTGGGTTTTCCAGCCTACTTGGCAAAACCAGGTCTTCAGAGCCTTACTAAAGAGTGTCAAAGTAAGGGCTGGTCTAATTTTTGCAGGGATGATATCCCATAGAGAGGGAGTTACCATAGGCAAGACCTTTCTTCTGGGTTATGCCAGATATGCACCATTTCAAGGGTGAAATCCAGGAGGTTCTGACAGGTTCTGGAGAACTGGTAGCAGAAATTTTGAGTAGTTTGGAGAATGCCACCTCTGTCTGGCCCCAGGGTATGGTGGGAATGGAGATTTTGCAGTATCCTTCCCCTGAAGTAGGGTGGGAATGGAGATTTTGCAGTATCCTCAACCTGGGGTGGGGTGGGAATGGAGATTTTGCAGTATCCTTCCCCTGCCACGCCCACCAGGTCACGCCCACAGAACCGGTAGTAAAAAAAATTGAATTTCACCACTGGACCATTCCTTGTTTCCCAGCTCTAGTGGATCAAATGGATGAAACTTGCAAGAGACAGTCCCTAAGATAATCAGTCACAAGCCATGAAGGGCTTTAAAGGTGACAATCAACACCTTGAATAGCATCCAGAAGAAATTGGCAGCCAATGCAGCTCCCACAGAAGGGAAACATATGCATACCTCGATCTGTACAAAACTGTGCAGGCCGTTCCATTTTGAATCAATTGGAGCTTCCAGATATTTTTGAAGTGCAGCCCCATGTAGAGGCATTGCAATAGTCAAGTCAGAAGGTAACTAGGGTGTGAATGACCATGAGTAGTGATAGTTGGAAAAGGTGTAACTAGCACACTACCTGTAGCTATGCAAAGGCCCTCCTGGCCACAATTGCCACCTGCTCCTCACAGCAGGAGTTGTGAGTTCAGGAAAAAGCCCATATTATGCACTGAATCTGTTTGGGGCAGTCTGCCACCCATCCAAGACCAAAGGGGGTAGCCCGTTGCTTCCCATCCAGCCCTTAATAACCTCAAAGCACTGTTAGAGGAAGGTCATGGTACTGCTTAACTTACCATGGGCGGAGACATACTGCTGAGTGTCATCAGCATATTGATGCTATCTCAATCCATGGTGACGAATGCTCTCACTAGTGGCTTCATGTAGATGTTAAACAGAAGTGGAAAGAATATCAAGCCTTGCAGGACCCTACAAAGTAGTGAACAAAGCCTGGACTTCTCGCTTC
>JAPKID020000816.1:0-16480 GCA_026931265.2 Tropidonophis doriae | reverse complement strand
ATAGAATTGGTTCTGGTGCATGCACAGCCAATTTACTACCTACTTGTCCAAACCGGTTCAAACTAGTAGAAACCCACCTCTGGTCGTACATGTGAAAAATAATCGGGTCACTTTTTTCTAGTGCTGTTGCAAGTTCAGACTCTCATTAAATGAACAGTTGTAAGTTGAGAACTACCTGTATTTCTGAGAGGCAGAAAGGATATATTTGTATCATTTAGTTGTAAACATAGGAAATGTGAATGTCGCTGTTCAGAGATGGTTTTGTGGCACCAGGGAAGAAATACGATTCAAACAAGTACATCATGGCAAATAATCCTAAATCATAATTAAGCCTTATTCCATTGTTCTAGTTGGGGCTTATTATTGCCACTAGCTTTACTTAGGTTGCTCAGAGTTCAGTATAGCAAAAAATTATCTGAATAATCAGACTGCATTTAATGATTTAAAGGTGTTTTTTTTAAAAATGACATCTTCAGAGTAGACAGAGTAGGGATTTGATGCTGAATGAAAGCAGCACATTAGTAGGCCATGCACAGCACAATGTATCAGAGAGCAAAAGTTTATAAATTGAGGGGTGGAATCCCACATTTTCTCAGCTCTGCCTGGTTGCTAGGCAACAGGGTTTCAGTGCAGCTAATTAGGTTGGTATTCTGGATGACCCTTAGTTTGCGCTTTCTTGATGGGATTCCCGGGCATCACTAATCCAATGCCATCGAGCTACGGTTTCTCACTTCATGCATTGTTTATGGCAGGTGTTCTTGGGGCATACCATTCATACAGTGTGACAGCCAGGCTTGCTTTTCACACTGGGTTTGGGGATGCCTATGAATCAAACCTTTGCAACGGTGAAGGTACATTATTCCATATTAGATCCCTTGTTTTGTACTATGCTCAATCCATTTTGTAATGATGCAATCATCTCCCATTCTTATCCTTGTTCTGTTTATTTCCCTCCCACTTATTGTTATGGCTTGCTCATTGCCCTATATGCACCGTCTATTTTCTCTCTCACTCTCTAACCAGGAAATTAACCAGCAAATTAACATTTACCTAAGAAAGCTTTACAAACACAAAAGAACAAAAGCATGTTGATAATAAAATTAACAAACGCTTCTGTGTTAATAATGAATGTACTGCGAATGTACGCATTAATGGATAAAAAAGATCAGATGATGGATGGAATTTATTTATTTAAACAAAATAAATGGATGGAGTGATACAGAGGTGTTGGGGGGGAGGAAGGCTTCCACACAGCAGAGAATTTCCAACATTTGGAAAGCAAAATATAGATTGTCAGTCTTCCCAAACAGAGTTAATTTTCTTTTTAAGGTACCTGGAAGCCTGCCAAAATTTCAAGTGGCTGTCTAGGTTCAATTGGGATTAAAGGAAATGTTATCAATCAACTGAGGAATAATGGAGACTCTGAAAAAGTTTTATTTGCTCATCCAAATATCATGTCATTGGTATGCAATATAGGATTCTTTCAAATAACGTCCTTGGGTAAAATTCAGAAGTTTTCCATATTTATGCAAGTGGCACAGCCATTGAAGGTAAAATACATGCTTCACAATATCAGATAAGGATTCTTTTCTGATTTTTTTTTAAAAGCATTGTCTTCCTTTTGATTAATCTTCTTGCTTATATCTCTCTCTTCTCCTGCTTGATTAATTCCCTGGTCTCATCCCTGATATCTTGGATTCCACAATGTCTTGTGATGTCCCATTTTAATGTGGTTTTGTTATTGGGTGCCACTTCCTCTTCTTCCCGTGTTGTGCTATTGCACAACCCTAATCTTGCCTGGCAAATAAGCAATTCATTGACAGAGAAGATAAATTCCTTTGTAGAACAGTTGATGTTAGGATGTAACAAAAACTGATCTGTGCTGCATTTGGGTATTTGCAAGAGCCCTGTAAGAAAGAGAGAGATAGGGAGATAGGGAGAGGGCGAGAGAAGGGGAGAGAGGGAGAATGCAATACAAAAATTGTACACATAGCCTTTCTTAAAAAAACATTCCTCAATCCTGGAGGATGAAAATGGGGGAACGGGAGGGGCCACGGCTCCGCCCACTGGCGGTCAAGGAGAAGAGGATACAATAGCTAAAAGACTCAGATCTCACAAATGACTTTCTTTTATATAGTGTAACCCTTATCTGGATGTCTATGGAAACAAATGATTGATTGCATGAAATTCTGAAATGATATATGTACTCTTTCCACTTTGTAGGGAAAAGAAAATTATTGTATTGTCTTTTTTTTCTGTATGAAGCCTCGGAGGTGGCCGACACCTTCGACATGGATGCCCTCAAAATATCTCATTTATACCTTATACCCTTTTCCTATCTAAAATTTGTAAAAACCAATGAAACTTTTTTAACAACAAAATAGGCCAGAATATACAGAATTGATTCTAAAAAAATTTGAAACCTACCACTGGTATATGTGTATGTTTTTGAGTGAGGGAGAGAAAGAATAATTAAGGTCATTGATCTAAAAAGGTGAAAAACTTTAAATAAAAGACAAAAGTGTTTATTATCCATTTTAGGTTTCTTACAAGAACATCTTTTTGTGTAAGTTTGTAATATCTTAATAATATCTGTTGAAGTTTTGTGCTTTGTGTTAATACCTTACTGAGATTACGTCTTTCAATATCTACACAGGAATTATCATCTACTAAGAACAGTGAAGTAGTTACTAAATTTTGCTGAGTTTATTAAGTAACTAGTTACTAAGGTTCTTGATAAATGACTATCACTTTGAAAACCTGATATCTACTGGATCATGTTCAACAATTTTGTTGAATTAACATTAACTAAAAATATTTTTAAATTGGATTTTGAATAAATGTGCAATTAATTGTTAGTTTTGAATTTTACTGTTACTCTCTTCCTTCCATCGTGCAAGCCGCCCAGTCACATGACCCTGCCCAGCTATGCCCACCAAGCCATGCCCACAGAACCGGCTGTAAAAAAATTGTATTCCACCACTGGGTGGGGGCAACTGATGATCAGTTTGTAGCACCAAGGGGGCAGTGGACTGAAAAAGTTTGGGAACCACTGTTCTATGGTGTTACTCAACTATTCAAAGCCCAAGCATTTTTATGCATTTATGTCAGTGGTGGGATTTAGCTAGTTTGCACCTATTTTGGAGAACTGGTTCTTCAATTTCTAAGCAGTTCAAAGAACCAGTTGGAAGAAATCTCATTTCACTTATCATGCTTACCCAGCTGGTCATTAGGGCAGAGAACTGGTTGTTAAGTTATTTAAATCCCACCATTGATTTGTGAATAATGTTGGGAATAATTTACTTTTATGTTCTTTCTAAAACATGCATATCTAAATATTTCTGACCTATTTGACTACTATTACTATCATTGAATGACCATGTGACAGCCATGACCAGGGGGGCCTTTTATCAGGTTCACCTGATATGCCAGTTGTGCCCCTATCTAGATCGTGACGCCTTATGCACAGTCATTCAAGCACTCGTCACCTCCCGCCTGGACTACTGCAACGCTCTCTACATGGGGCTCCCCTTGAGATGCACCCAGAGGCTCCAGCTAGTCCAGAATGCAGCCGCGCGGGGGATCCTGGGAGTTTCTCGATACTCCCTTGCAACACCTCTCCTGCGCGAGCTGCACTGGCTGCCGGAGGCCTTCCGGGTGCGCTTCAAGGTGTTAGTGACCATCTTTAAAGCGCTCCATGGCACGGGTCCTGGCTACTTGCGGGACCGCCTCCTACCACATACCTCCCTTATACCTGTCCGCTCCCACAGAGTGGGCCTCCTCAGGGTACCATCCGCCGGACAATGCCGATGGGTAGTCCCCAGGGGGAGAGCCTTCTCTGTGGCGGGACCTGCCCTCTGGAACGACCTTCCCCCCGACCTTCGTATCATCATGGACTTACGCCTCTTCCGCCAGGCATTAAAGATACATCTGTTTCAAGAGGCCGGCCTGGCTTAGTTTTAATGGGTAAAGATTTAATTGATTTTAACCTTTTTAATCCAAATTTTTAGCACAGACCCTAATTTAATTCGCTTTAAACTGTTTTATATTGTATTGTATTATTTGCACCGCCCTGAGTCTCCTCGGGGAGATAGGGCAGTATATAGTTTTGATAAAATAAATAAATAAATATTAGGATAATTATAAGGAATTTGGATTGTTCTTGCTGCTCAGAACTACTTTTTCCACCATATTTTACACTTTGCCCTGTTTTTTTTCCCTTCAGGCAGACAGTATCCCTCGTTCTTTCCTCAGTGAAGACTACACATGCAACTATCGCCAAACACGTCATCATAAACATTCCCCCTGCCAAGCTAACAAAATTGGTGAGTTAGCCTCTTGAAAATTCTACTAAATTCTGGCATTATGATTAGGAGGAATGTAGGAAGTCCACTACTGCCACCTTGTGATTATTTCCAAAATAGTCTTTTTCAATCTGGGCCCTCTGAATGGCCTGAATTGTACATTATCTCCCAGCAAATGCAGTCCCTGGGCAAAGGGAGTAGTAGTAAAATAACATCTGGAAAATCAGGCTTTGTACTATAAGTATATGAAGACAAATCAGTCACTTCAGCCACTCACCCAGATTTATCACCTATAATTTATCAAGTGTAATTTGAAAGGCAAAAATAGCTTCCTAGTGTGCCTCTTAGTTATGCTCTGGATTAAAGAAGAAAAGTATTATGTTAGGCTTTGGCTTTGAATTCATTTTTATGCGAATTATAACCTTCAGGTCTCTACCTGTAAGACATGATTTATCTCATTCATTATCATCATATCTGATGAATTATTTGGAGATTATTTAATAAAGCATCTAAGACTACAAGAAAAAATAAAGGAATTCTTCCATTTAATTGTTGATAAATACAATATATTAATATACTTGGACAATATATTTTCCTATTATTAATCCCTATGCAGAAATACTCTATACATTCTCTGCTTATAGTTGGCTTAAAGATTCTAGAAAGACTATATTATTCCAGTTGTTATTAAATTGACCTGCACAAAGTATATGAGTTTTGCTGATCTATATATTGAATGTTAGCCAACATATTTTATATTTCTCATCACCATGCAGGATATTAAAATATCAAGATGCTTTTATGGCATAACTATGCCCATTGTATTTGTAAAAGTTTGAGAAATTCTATCAGTGTTTAATCATTTAATTCTCAGATCATGTGAGGCTTTTCTGCATTCTTTATACTTACTACAGATTCTGACAGCATAGATGCAGGCAATTCAGACTTGGAGCAATGTCATGGATACTCTGAATTTACACCAGTGCAGCATCCTGACATGCACAGCGCCACAACATCCTGCTCCCAAATGAGTGAAGAGGAAGCCAAGATGCCCAATCCCATCCAGGTTGATCCTTTCATAGATACTGAAAACAATGATTTTGTCCCGACTGTGGTAAACCTGGTCACTGATGGTACCGAGGCCAGTCAACTGGTAACTGAAGAAAATCTAGCCTACGCAGGTATGGGTAATTATTGCTCATGTAGAGTGTAGAAACTAAATAATCTGTTTGACTACAGGTTTATGATTAACTAGTATGGCTGGTTCAATAATCTTATTTTTATAAACATGCTAATTTTGAGAATAGAGAAGAATTAGTGTAGGACATAACACAATTGCTTGCCTCATGAATATTACATTCCACAAAATTTTAGGAAGCGAGTAGTTTGATTCCTGGAGAAGAATTAGTGTGACTAAAATTAACTTATGCATCAAAATCATAGACAATTTAACTTATTCTTGTATACATATGTGGGGAGCAGAGGGAGAGAGACCCACTAAATAAAGTGGTTTCAAAGTTTTTCAGGGTGCAGAACTAATTTGCCTTTAAAAAAACAAACAAATCTCAACACTCTTGATCAAAAAGTGCGGGGCTTCTGAATATCAGCTGACAAGTGCTATGCCTTAGCGTCTAAAGGTGGGGGTGGGGACTCTGCAGGGGATTAAACCTTTTTTTTCTTTAGTTTCTTGCTGTCAGATCTTTGAAGGTAAGCTAGGACAGGAAGAAGATTTAATAAGAACAAAGGTCATCTACTGACGTGTTCTAGGATGCAATAACAATTTTGAAAATCAACCAAAGTTTTTCTCTAGCCCTACACTAAACAGAATCAAGGTGGACTGGTTTTGAATGTTTTCCTCTTTTGTAGGACTGACTTGTCTTTTATTTTCTTTTAACAGCTATTGCAGACTTTTATCAAGGTTATCAATCTGCTTCGTCTACACCTGTGGAAATTTTCCCCCCCTTCCTCCCTTGTAGAAAAGAAACTCCTGTTCCACATGGGACTATGTTTTTTAAAAAGCACATCTTCTATTCCAGGAATTAAGACTTAGCCTCTAGCAGAGAGGATTCTTTCTCCCCAAATTCTTCATTGAGAAGATTCCCCCCCCTACTCTTAATTTCATGGAATCTATTCAACTTTTATAGTTCTGTTAAATCCAGTTTGGAAACCCCCATAGTAGATTCACTTAAGATTTTCAGACATCCAGCAAAAGAAGGGGCTGTCCTCCTTATCCTCTGTCTGGCATAGCCTTAAAATCAAGTACTGTCTGGCTTTTCAATATCTAACAAGCTTTCTTTCCTGAGTAACATTATTCTACAATGCTGCATTTCTCTAATAACTACAAGCTTACCCTAATTATAATAATACCCTAACTTAACAAGTGTTAACAAGTTCAACTCTTTGACCTAAAATTAATCCTTTGCATTAGTATAATTTATTATAGGAGCAGAATACTTTATTGATTTTACATATCAAACTATGACCATTGCCATGGTAAAATACAACAAAATGAGATAAGATGCAGCAAAATGTGATAAAGTAGGCTATGGTGAGATAAAATAGACTAAAATATAATAGGTAACATAAAGTAAAAATAAAAGAGTAAGATAAAAGTAGAATGCAAAGATGGATAGTGAAATGAATCCTAAACAGAAACAATGTGTGTTTAAGTGAATTCATCAGTTTTACATGAGATCGCCAATGTGTTTTATAAAACATATTCTTTATTGAAAGCTCTGACTATAAATTGAACAGTTCTAGTGACTACACTGATATTTGTGCCCTGAAAAAATTAAGGTAATCTTTGGGACCCATTTGTGGTTCTGATGAATAGTCTCTGTAAGACTTGAATCCTAATTGAATAGGAGGATATGTATCTTCTGTTTCTAATGTTCCACCAATGCCCATCCTCTCAAGATATGGCACTTTACTTCCTTATTTGATCATAGAATCTAGCAGTTTGAATCTTTCTCTGGGAAGAGCTATTTATGATACTGAGTCAAATCCATTGTCAAGTATTTTTCTCTTTGGAAGGTCATTTTATTTTTGGCCAGTCATTTCAACAACTTTTTGTTTGCAAGTGACTTAATATTAGTTTATCCCAAAAGTTTATCCAAAACTCTTTTCTGAATATTATCCTGGCCTGATGACAGATTGAGGATAGATATTGTGCGGAGAGGCCGCACTGTGAGACAATTTGGAGAAACTGATTGATCCATGTGGTAGGTTGAAGTATGCCCATCTATTCTTTAAGGCACATTTGTGGTACTCCGTCAGGATCCTCTGAGAGAAATACAGATTAATAATTAAAAACTTTCATTACTGTTAGACTATAGATAAAGGGCTCTTTCTGCTTGTACTGCTACTACAGATATATTCCTATTGGTCGCTAGAATAGTTCTTAAAAAGCACAGCTAATTTTGTTCAGATAAGGGCACCTTTGATAGGCCATATGTTAACATAGATACAATTTATGCTTTGTGGATCTTTAAAATACAAAGCATTTTAGAGCTTGTGGTCGTCCTTGTAGAACTTCATTTTAAGTGGTTGGCTAAGATTATATCCACCCCTAAATATGATAAATTTTATAGCCCCCCATCAGATTGCCAATTGCCTTTGGGCTGTCTTTTCCTCAAAACCACAACTTTTGATTTAATCTTATTTAGAAGCATAACAGGCACTAAATTCCTTCCTTAATCTTCTCAGGCCTACTTAGGAGTATGCCATCAGAGCATTGTCCCCTGCATCCAACAGAATGTTGAAATATGTGTTAAAGTTCTTTGGCATGTGGATATTAATAGAATGGAGAAATCCTAAGATGTCATTAACATAAAGATTGAATTGCATCTGGGCCAAGCAGGATCCTTGTCTGACACCTTTGGAAGTGGGCCTTAAGTTGCTTAGTACCCTTCTATGCTACTACCAGAAATTGATAAGGCCTTAATCAATCATGTACTGAAATATTTTGTCTTGCAACTGTCTCAGGATATTCATGCCACTAAAACAAAAGTCTTTATGATACTGAGAAAAGTACTTTCATATACAGTACATATATACACTCATGTAGGCTAAGTCCATTTTTTGCAGTTTTTCACTGTAGTTTTTGTTGCAAATGCCAAACGTTAAACAATTAATGGGTTCTCCTCTCCCCATCACCATTTGTCCTCCTTTTTCTTTCTTTTCAGGTATCGAGTTAACCTAAATGTACCACCAAAACAGGGTTGGCCAGTTCTTAATATAGCAGTGATGGTTAACTTTTGGCACCGAGTGCTGAAACTGGAGTACATACGCATGCACACATGCCAAAGCTCCAGAAACTGGAAGACAGCATCTGGCCAGTGCGCATGCCCACAGAGAGGGCTCTGTGTGTCACCTCTAGCATGCGTGCCATAGGTTCACCATCATGGTTATAGGGATTAAAATCAAGGATATCAAAGTCAAAATAAATGCCCAATGGTCTCACTTTCAAAATCACTTTTCCTTTCAATAACATATATGTGCTTATCAAAATGTCCAAAGAATACAGATCATAGTACCAGTATTGATCATTTAAATATCTTCAAGGGGCCCCAAGGATATTTTCCTCTTCAGACACAGCTGGCAATGAGAAACAAACCCGTTTTAGCAGCATTAAAAAAATTTGCAGCCCTTGAGATACAGCAAAAGCCATGATATTTTGTTTCATACTCCAGAAATGGGAGAAGACTAGCATAAAGATTTTTTTTATTTCCTCCCTACAGCATACTGATACAAGTCTTTATATATCTTTTTGTACAGTATATAATCTTTAAATCAATAGGACAAGGCAAACTGAGGAGAGGGAATTGTGAGAAGCAATATTCTAATGAAATATAGAGAACATGACTTTGAATGATTAAGTCCAATCAAGGATAGGACTGAATACAACAACTTACACTACTTCATGAGAAAGAGGCACTTAACATTTTAAGAATTGTAAATGGGAATCATTTTAAACCAAGTATACTTGTGACATGATATTTAGGTACTGCTGACATTCATCTGGCTTTAGTTCAAAAATAGACATGCTGAAAAGGGGTACCCACTGTGCAAAACTACTGTAATTTCTAATTAAAAAAACAAGGAAACCTGACAGGCTTTGCCAAAATAAAAAAAAATTAAACAGGTCTTCCATTGATCTTCTGTATCAACTCTAATTATTGTAATTCATTAATAATTGTTAGTTTTAGTGTTTTATACTGTTAGTATAAATTGATTTATGCTAACTGGTTTAATTGGTTTTATCATGTTTTTAAAATGAAAAATATTATGCCATAAATATATATTGAAACAAAATCATACCCTTTTAATTACTTGTTAATTTATCAAATTTGTTTGCTGCCCTTCTCGCTGCAAACTGACCCTTATAATATTAAAAGCAATAAAACCATAAAATCATGTGTGTATAATACCTATAGAAATACAACATAATTAAAATGCAGGGTGGGAGGGAGCAGGATGGGGTGGGGCGGTATCTGCTATCGGTCCAGCATGACACTCTGCTGCTTGCTTAGAGCCCCAAGCAAACTGACAAAGCAAGGTCTTCAGGTTCTTATAGAAAATCAGGAGGGTGGGAGCAGATCTCATCGCAGAAGGCATGAAGTTCTAAAGAATAGGAGTCACAAGAGAGAAATTCTTCTTCTGGATCCCCTGCAGCTGGAATTCCTTGATCAACAGGGTCCACAGCCTGCCTCCTCTGCTGGCACAGAAGAGGCGGGCCAGTAGGTTGAAACGGCTCCTCAGGTAACCCAGACCCATGCCATGCAATATTACATAGATAACTTTTTTCTTTCAACTCCCAGCAACATCATTGGATGTTTCCAACCTGTTCACATTCTGGGAGAAAAAAAAGCCCAGTCTCTTGTCGGAGCCTTTCCAGCACATCTCCTTGGTACATAGCCCATTGGGCACACCTCTAAACCCTGAGGATGGACCACGGCAGATTGAAGCAAAGCTAGAATGCCTGCAGGCACAGCTTAGCAGGTAAATTCAGGCACTCAGTGATTTGAAAATAAGAATGTTCCAGTTCTAATAGCTTTGGAATTCAACAATGCATCCCGAATTCCTGAAATAATTGGGCATGAGAGATGCTGCTGCTGAGTTCAGAGCTCTCGTCTCTCCTATTCAACAAATGTACAAAGGTTCTGGGCAAGTTCATCCTTCGCCATTATCAATTTAAAAATGCCGTGAATGACTTATCATGGTATCTGGAGTTTGTGAAGGACTGGATGGGAAAAACAGATTTCAGTTAAACCCTGACAAGACTGAGTGAGTTTGAGGCCTGCTGGTTCTAAGACTTTACAGTTGAGGTATAGTTTACATAGATTGAGGTAGTTCTCAACCTATGACTACAATTGTGACTGGAATCTTGGTTGTTAAATGATGTGGTCATTAAGTCAATCATCACATGATTGGACTCTTTTCGCCACGACTGTTAAGCAAATCATGTGGTTGTGAATCTGGCATCCACAACTGACTTTGCTTGTCTGAAGCTGGCTAGAAAGATCACATATCACAATTGTGACCTGAACTGCTACTGCCATTAACATCAGCCAGTTGCCAAGCCTCCAAATTGCAATCACATGACTGTCAAGAGTGATGTAATGGTTATAATTTTGAGGACAGGACATTTGTTATTTTTTCCAAGGCTGTAATAACTTGAAATTGTCATTAAACAAACAATCATAAATTGAATACCATCTATACCATTTTTGATGTTGAATGAGTTTCCAGTACCCCAGAGGAACCAGTGCAGCATCTGAAGGTCCTCTTGGAATTACAACTGCTACTGAAAAATAAATAGACAAACTTAGTACTGTGATAGCTTTTAGAAGGTGTAAATAAAGCTCAGTTTTTAAAGGTAGATTCTTGGGTTTGCACACTGTAGGAGGAGAGCCATATTAGCTTATCTATAGCAAAAATTAGGAAACTCTGATATCATCTTTACCAACCAAAACATTTTATTAAAAGGTATACGTTTTCAAAAGAATAGAATAGAATAGAAAAGAACCTTTTAATCAGGTTATTAATTGAAAAAGGTGTTACCAGACTTATGAATTTTACTGTTGTATAGTTTGAAAGAGTTCTATGCTAACTCTAACTGCTCTTAAATCAATCTTCTGTACTGCCTCAGAAATCAAAATGCCTCAGGGGAAAATACTATGTTCTCTCATATAGACTAGAATCCAGGATGTCTTCCGACATTAATCTCATTCTGCAGCTGCTACAGCGCCAGCTGTCTCAAGTGCCACCTGCATATAGTTCCATCTCGCCTTCCTCCCGTAATTTGTCTCTGTATAGCATGAACCTAAGGCACACAGAACCTGATCCATCCCTGGGAGAAGAGGAACTGACTCCCCTGAAAGAGGTAAGATGAAGGCATTAAAAAATTGAAACATTCAGTTTTTTGGCTTTTTAAAATATGGGTTTTTTTAAAAAAAATTGAAACAATGCATAAAAACTAAAGAAGAGAAAAGAGAATAGAAAAAAAGAAAGAATAGCCAAAAAAAGAGAAAAGTGCAAACAAAAAAAGGATACAGCTTTATGGTAAATTAAAAAAATACATTGAACTCTTATTCTATAATTAATCTTACTACTTTAATCCCATGTAATTCTAATAATCAAATCCCAAAATCATAATTACATTTCTGTTCGTTTCTTGCAAAAGTAGCTTCATTAACAACTCATCACTACGTCTTAAAATAAAGCCAGATATCACTTCATTCCATAACTCATTCCATTTTCTATAAAATGGAATGAGTTAATCATTCATTAATCAGCAAAGATCCAGTAAAATAGCAAAAGTACCTAATAGCATGAATGTATAGATTTCTTTTCTATTTATCTATGGTCACTTCATCCCACTCTTAACAATTAAGTATTCCAAAAAAGATTTTTTTTTAAATATTACCAAAAATAAAAGTTTTAGCTATCAAAAACTAATCCGTTACCCTATGGTAAGGGATAAAATTCTGGCTCCTGTTTCCTTCTAGTATCCTTTCTTATACTGTCAAATTCTTATCACCTTTGAAGTTCACTTGTAAGTAAGTAAATCCAATAAATCGCTTACATTTCTGTTCGAAAGAGTAATCCACAATGTCTTTTTCAATTTTTTCAATAGTCAGTCATCTCCAGAGAGATTTAGTAGTAATTTCTGATTCCAGTAAAGTAGTAATAGTCTTTAGTAGTAATTTCTGATTCCAAGAAAGAATTTTAAAAAATCAAGCATTTCAGAGGCCCCAAATCAAACATTTTCTTTAAAATAGACATCTTGTTCTAGAAATTGATTTTAAGGTTTTGTTTTATCATTGATATATAAACCAGACAGCTGTCCCACAGAAGATATTCTTCCTATTCAATCTTTTAAAAAGAAAAGCTACAAGTCTTTTCAATTCCTTATTTCTCAATTTTTTATGAGGCTAGCAAAGTCAATAAATTTCTCAACTGTTTGAATTAACAAAAGGGAGAGGGGATGGATGGGAAGAGGAAAGCTATATTCTGTAGGAAGAAAACTATTCTGCCTTAAATGTATTATACTCCCCACACACACACATTTTCTGCATTTTATCACTTATTTGTTCAATGCAGGGACCCATACCAGTTATATGCATTACAGCTGATTTTCAGGGAGATATGCCCAATATTGCAACCTTCCTTGCAATAAAAGAGGACATTTGTATTGTAGTTCTGAAAATATGTTTAACTATAAAGTAGCTACGAACCAGCTCAGGATTTTAAAGTTTGCCTATAATATTAGCCACCAAAATTCAAGATTTCAGAATTATTTAATTTTTTAAATGGTTTCTCTTCACCACAAGCTCATCATTTTTCAGTTTGACTTTTCTTTAAATTGCACCTCTAGAAAGGTATATATGCATGTGGTTTTTTTGGTTATATGCAAATGGGGAGGTAAAAATGGTCATCAAAATTAGACCATTTTGCCACCAAATTTCAGCTCACCATCTGAAATTGCTCTGGTGGCAAGACCCACATGTAGCCCATAGACCAAGAGTAGCGTATATCTCTTTAATATTATTACCATAATGCTTCTCTAACTATATTTCTATAGTTATGATAGATTCTTAAGCACTGAATTTTCATGTTATTTGAGATTCTGTATCACACAAATATGTTACTGGAACTATGATTTTATTTTTCTTTCCTCACTAGATTCCAAATTATTGTGAAATTGGGAAAAAAACAGTAAAATCTAGGAATTTGTTGTCAAGTGGTTTACCTCTGTCATTGGCTTTAAATGATACTGTAGCAATCAATTCCCAGCAAGAGCTTTATCCACAGTTCCTGTCAAAACAAGAACCTCACTGGAGGATACCTAATAACCAGAAATTTTTCCAAGGATCTCGTTTCCATTCTCTCCCTGAACACCTTGAGGCAACATCTGAGCATTTGGACATTCAGAGACATCTCTCTGACCCACTCCTTCCTATAGGTTAGGAATCCAAGTGCACAGAAAGCCAAGCGAAGAGGAGCTGAATTGAGAGATCATTTAGTATAGGGTTTACTGCTTTCACTTGGAGGACATTTCCAGAATACTGTAACTATGTTCTGCTCTCTGAGAATAGGACAATTTAAGAGAGAATTGACTTCATTGATTTCTAAGAGAGAAGTCGAACATCCCCCTTTCTAAGAACAATGACATAAACATGCTGATAGACTTCCTTGGTTGCATAGCTGTTGCATTTGTACATCTGCAAATGCTCATTCTGTGCTTTTCTGCTAAACAAGAAAGCACAGGACAAGATGTAAGATCAACCAATCAGTGTGGAGGGTGCGCACCTCTGCAAAACACAATTGGAATTTGGGAGGTGTGTGTGATGGCATGTTTGTAGCCAACTGTAACCTACACACCATCCACTTCACACCTTAGGTATGCGGTGACACTATGTGCAGTTGTGACCAAGTCTAAATCAACTCGGATTTGACATGCATTAACAGCAGACCCTATGAATGCTGAAAGTTTTACCTATCAGTTTTTGTACATACCTAATAGAGGAACATTTCTGTAAAATAATAAAAAAGTAATACTAAATGTGGTCTGGAAGGGAAATTGCTAAGAACTTCACAAAATTATCATTGGGTTGGGTACCAGGAATGGATATTTCTTTTGTTAATAGTTACAATTACTATCTTAGGATTTTATTAATTATGTGTGACCTAGGAAGGATGATATAATTTTTGCATACAATGATTTGTCCCAAAAATAAAGTGAGATTATAAATTTTACTTTTTTCTTGTAGGGATGTAAATATAAAGAAGACCATTCAATGAAAGTATAAAATATGCAGTGTAGTCTTTTGTAGAACTATGAACTGCACATCTGATTGACTCTACTTTTGTTAACAGCCCTTTTTAGTCTCTCTTCTTAATTCTATGACACTCTCCCCTTCAATAAATTAAGATGTACACTCTGGTCTGTAGTTCCAGTTTGATATGTATTTGTTAAAAAGGAGAGTCTTGCCAAATTTAGTTAAACTAAAACATCAAATAAGGCAGAGGAGCACATTGACAGATGATGTAAATTTGTTGTACAGTAGTGTCGGATCTTAAGTATCCTGTAATAAACACTGTTGAGCATAGCCTCATAGAGAAATATTTTCCCACATTCTATCTAGTAATCTATAAAGTGGAAGTGACGTTTCTCTCCCAAGGCTCAGAAAAGAGCCTGGAACAATAGTTGAATTCCAGAAGTAACTTTCCCAGGTTTTTGCAAAAATCAAGATTTATGTAGATTTGCATTATGTTTTAGGAAATGTGGAGATTACTATTATACATTTGCAACAAAACAGTTCCTTTTGGATTAAAACTACCCCAGATATTGCTTAAACCACTATGCAAAATATATGTATGAGTAACACATTTTGTACAAATTTGCCTGATATAAGCACAATTTTAGAATATCCTCTAAGAAAAAAAGTAAATCAGATTACACTTTTTGTATAAGAGTGTCATCTTTCTTTTTGATGACATTATATCACAGCACTGCATAAAGAATTATTGTACCCAAATCCTCTTCCTCTCCACTAAATGCTGCAATGGTGTGAGGTCACGTCCCCAGAAAAATATATTAAATCCCCATCTTAAGTAGCAGGGGGAAAATATAAGCATTTGCCACCCCCAAAATGTTAATTACTTTGCTAATAAAGATTATTTTGACACCTACTGTGGCCTAGTGACTACCTCTCTTTAAGATAGAACATGATGTGTACTTATTGAAAAGAGTTGGTTGAAGTAGGATAATGAAAGCAGAACATCCATGGTATATGTCTAACAGTTTTAAGCCACAAGACTTTTCTCTTACACCCTGTATTTCTGGACAATTGGATAGCAGTTGTTTAATCAATGAACAATCTATTTCCATGAAAGTCCAAGATGACAAATATCCTTACTACGTTCTCAAAACAAAAAATAAGTATTGTACAACAAACCAAATTCCTGGTTACAGTTGATGTGTGATTGTTCTGAGAAGGTTAAAAGTGACAACTGCTTATGGAAGACAATAGAGAATTCCAGAAAGTAATTCTTATAATGATTTCACATGATTATATGACTTGTTCACCTCTGCTAAAGATGAAAGAAAGAAGAAAGCTACAGAAAAAAGAAAGATTTTCTTTCTGACATTGTAACATGGGTGATATTTTTTGCTATTAATAATTAAATAAATAAACATTAAATATTGCCATGCAAATGCATTCTACGCAAAAAATGGAAACATAAACTTTCCGATATATTTTCCCATACTGCAAATGGAGACTAACAATTAAATCCTTACTTTAACAAGTAGAAGAAAAGTTGACATTAGTGGACAAAAGACACACAACATACCGTAGCTCTTTTTAACAATAGAATTTTAAACTGCAGGGTGAGAGACGACAACGTAAACAATCCTATAATCTACTTTTCACATTCTATGGAAATATAACTCTTCCAAACAATATTGAAACTTCACAATAGAGAATTTCAGTCATTCGATTTCTTGAAATTATTTAGCATTATTATATTATCTGTAAACTGCCAGTATCTCAATTGTTTACATCCATAAGACAAAATTTATTTTTTATTTTAAAATTTATAGACCGCGCCCTCTCCCCCAAAGGGGACTCGGGGCGGTGCACAGGAATATTAAAAATATACAATAACAA
>JAPKID020000815.1:0-16480 GCA_026931265.2 Tropidonophis doriae | reverse complement strand
ACATCAAAGAAAATGTAGAAAGAAAAAGACTATCTATCATTCGTGAAGTACATAGCAAACAAGTGAAAAATTTGTTAATTGCCATGAACAACATTTTAACTTTCATCCCACCCAGTTATAATAGCACAGCTGCTGTTATAACTGCAGAATTAGGTTATAAAATGCCAAAAAAGAAACCCACTGAAACACCAAAGTGGAAAATTCGACTTGAAAATAAAATTAAAAAACTCCGAGGGTATATCAGCAATCTAAACTACTTGAAAGAAGAAAACTAAAGAACAAAAAGCTGAAAAGTAATTTACACAAAAAATACAACCTGGAGGAAAAAACAATAATGGAAATTATGGAAGAATTAAAACAACATGCAATAGCAACAGCAAAGAAAATTGAAAGATACTGGCTAAAACATCTGACCAGCCTCCATCATGATCAAATGCTTCAAAATGCAACAGGCGAAGAGTGGTTAACAGCTGGCAAAACATACTTAATAATGAAAGATCCAGAAAAAGGCACAGAGCCAAGCAACTATCAC
This sequence comes from Tropidonophis doriae, assembly GCA_026931265.2. Lineage (NCBI taxonomy): Eukaryota > Metazoa > Chordata > Lepidosauria > Squamata > Natricidae > Tropidonophis > Tropidonophis doriae. Next base: position 15,948 of record JAPKID020000815.1, on the reverse strand, counting down.
CCAATTACTTGTTTGCCAACAATGTTCAAACTTTTTACAAGGATACTGGCAAATTCAGCATTCAATCATCTGATGGAAAACAGTTTGTATCCAGTAGAACAAAAAGGAAATTATAAAAAATCTAGATGAACAAAAGATCAGCTGCTCATAGACAAAATGGTACTAAAAAATGCAAAACGAAGGGAAACAAATTTAAATATGGCTTGGATTGATTACAAGAAGGCATTTGACTCATTACCCAACAGCTGGATTAACACCTGTCTGGAAAACTTTGGAATTAGCAAAAATATATGTAAATTTTTGAAAGCAAATATGCAAAAATGGAAAACAATTCTAACAACAAATGGGGAGAACAATGGTGAAATCAACATCAGACGAGGAATCTTCCAAGGAGATTCATTTTCACTACTATTGTTCAACATTGTATTAATTCCACTGACAATAATCCTAGGAAACACAAAACTGGGATACCAAATATCAAGCAAACATAGCAAGATAAACCATCTACTATACATGGATGACTTAAAAATGTATGCGAAAATTCTCACTGAACTTAAATCAATATTCAACACAATTCAACTGTTCTACGGTGACATCAAAATGAACTTTAGACTTAAAAAATGTTCTATATTATCCATGCAGCGAGGAAAAATGAAAAAAACAGAAGGAATAGAAGTGGGAAATGGAATATAGTGAAAGTATTAGCAAAGGATGATGGTTACAAGTACTTAGGCATATTGGAAGCAGATAACATTTTGAATAGAAAAGTCACAGAGTCAACACAAAAGGAATATATCAAGAGGGTCAGCAAAATATTAAAATCAAAGCTGAATGCTGGAAACATTATTAAAGCCATTAATTCATGGGCAGTTCCAGTGATACGCTATTGAGCTGGAATCATCCATTGGACATTGGCTGAATTAGAAAACTTGGACTGGAAAACACACAAATTTTTGAATATGTACCACACTTTACATCCACGAAGTGACATCGACAGGTTGTACCTACTAAGAAAAATAGGGGGCTATTGCAAATCCATCAAACTGTACACGAAGAAAAATGAAGTTTGAATGATTTTGTGAACCAAAGTAAAGAAAATTTGCTGCAGGCTGTGAAAATAGAGAACAGCATAAAAACAACAGAAATAAAGGAAAAATATAAGGAAAAACAGTTGGATGACAGATTAAATAGATGGAAAACCAAAGCTTTGCATGGACAGCACTTGAAAAACATTTAAGAAAAATGTGATGACAACTTGACATGGACATGGCTTAAGATGGGCAGTATCAAGAAAGAAATGGAAGGTTTAATACTGGCCGCTCAAGAACACGCACTACAAACTAATGCCATGAAAGCAAAGATTCCAAAATCCACTGACAACCCAAAGTGCCGACTTTGCAATAACAAAGTTGAAACTGTTTCACGTTTAATATGTGAATGCAGCAAAATCGCACAAACTGATTACAAAGCTAGACATGACCAAGTTGCTAAATTAATCCACTGGTCATTATGTAAAAAATATGGTTTACCTGTATCCAGAAAGTCATGGGAATACAAAGTGGAAAAGGTTATTGAGAAAGAGAGGGTGAAGATCTTGTGGGACTTTTGAATTCAAACAGACCCTCATTTGGAGCACAACACACCAGATATCACGGCTGTAGAGGGCCGAAGTGTTCAGTTCATTGATATCGCTGTGCCTGGAGATGCCAGAGTCGAAGAAAAAGAACTAGAAAAAATAATGAAATATCGCGACCTGGCCATCGAAACCACATGGCTATGGATGAAGCATGTCACAGTGACACCCATTGTCATCCGGGCACTTGTTACCATGTCCAAGAATTTTACTAAATATCTCCGCAAATTGCAGCTTCCTACAATAACACCAGAGGAACTGCAAAAACCTGCGCTACTTGGAATATCTTACATCCTACGACGATACTTGGTTGATACCTAGGATGCTGGCATCAAACTGTATCAGCCATTGGCACCAGTCAGTAGTATTTGCAATGCAATTTTGAATGTTCAGCTGGCTGAGTTTCATGTTTGATGAATAAAGTAAATAATAATAATATGTCCCTGAAAATAAGGCCAAGTGTTTATTTCAGGGGGGGTCAAAAGAAAATAAGACCTGTCTTATTTTCGGGAAAACACAGGCTGCAGTATTGGTATTAGTCACTTCCTAAACCGCAAGTCAACAGGTTTCTTGTAAAAAGAGCATTTTTTTTCAACCCATCTGAATAAATCTGCAAGTTTCCAGGAAGAGGAAAATCAGTGAACCTCTGTCCATTTCCAGTTAAATGATCCTATTGCTAGGAAAGACCCATTTAAAATGAAACAGCTGCTTCTTATATTATACACCAACTCAGGCCCATTACCATGTTGGGTTTGCTTGTTTATTTCTCCGAAACCTATTCCAATCTCCTATCGGCCCACTCAGGAAGCATCAGAGTCAGAAGAAGCTGCATTTTTCTGTATCAATTGTGACGGCACACTAGGCACAGCAGCTGTCGCCAATCAAGAAGCTCAATTAGCAGAGCCTTCATACCTGCCTCTAGAGACACCCATTAACTTTCAACGTGCCTGCAGTGATCCTGGGCAAAGCTTCTGGGTAGCCTGGTATTTGAGGGGGCTTCAGGTTTGGGGCCACCATTCCTAACAAGTGTGTGTATTCTTCTAGTATTGGCATGTCCTCCCAAGACCATATTTTATGTTTATTTACACGGTAAGTAAATAAACATCCATTTTAATCCAATCCATGCTAAGGATTAAAAACAGAACTACGGAGAAAATTTGCTACAATGCCAGAGACAACCTCCTCAGGCAATCTAGCAAATTTTAATCATTTTGCTATATTTTCAGAAAGCATCGGTCTTCCAAGCAGCTTGTTGCAAAATAACAACTCTTTATATACCCGTGGTAAAATGTGTGAGCCCAGCCAATGTGTGCCAAGGAAGATCTTGCCAAGAAATATCAGATTTTGCTGAAGCCTAAACCTTCCATTATTCTAGAGCTACCTCAACTATCCTGTGAGAGCTCTGAGTAGAGCAGTGGCATGTGGAGAAGTGGCCCTCCAGCACAATTCAGGTCATAGGGCTGTGTGTATTTCAGGTGGGAAAAGATTTTCTTTGAGCAGCCAATATTTAACTGGGAACAGCTTGCCAAAACAGAATTTGAATTCAACATGCCTTGGGCAATCTGTCCCAGTCCACCATCATGCTGACGGCCACATTTTCAAACACTTCCCATTTCTGAAATCCATACAAAGGCAAATCCACATGTATGTTACTTTTCAAGTCCAGCTCAAGAAGTTAGTAGAGCATGTACATCATTGGCTGTCCTACTTTGTCCATCTCTCACTACAATTTTCTGTGCAAACACTAGTCGACTGAAGCACATGAGGATGTAACTGTGGAAAAGAGCAGTATAAACTAAATTCAACTGCACTGACATGTAAATATACTATTCAGATGCAATTTCAATGCTGGGAACTAAACTCAGATAGCGGCCAATATTCAGCATTAACTCCAATTTATTGTCCACAATGCTATCAATTATTGTTATGCAACATTAGCACTCAATTTTGCCAGTTAGTGTCATTTCTATTTATATACCATGTAGAGTGGAGTGGAGTGGAGTGGAGTGGAGTGGAGTGGAGTGGAGTGGAGTGGAGTGGAAGAGAAGAGAGAAGAGAAGAGAAGAGAAGAGAAGAGAAGAGAAGAGAAGAGAAGAGAAGAGAAGCGAAGAGAAGAGAAGAGAAGGAGACAAGAAGAGAATGACAGAGGTGGAAGGGATCTTGGAAGTCTTCTAGTCCAACCCCATAATTAATCCTTGCACCTGTAACCTTTAACTCGGTGAAACAGTGCCTCATAGAATAACAATTTTTGAACTAAAGTATCACAAATGGACTAACTTACAGAATGCATCCAAAATTTGGAACCCAAGAATTCCATCAAATAGAAATCTGAGAAAGTTATGTGCTGGCATGCTGCTATGCCATCTCTCGGAAGTTCAGTCAATGGGTCTCATTCTATCCCTCTAAAGATCAGGTAGACAGGTCCCACCATCATCTTATGGAGAGCATCAACCATAGTCCTGCCAGCAGGAAGTTGGAAATTGTTCCCATTCCCAGTGCTTTCTTGCTCTTGATCATTCTGTTTCTCTGTTTAAGTAAGAACACATCTTTGAAATGATGCAATGGATCATGTTTTGTCTCGTTATTTTTTAATCTTTTAAGAACAGAATAACCTTTTCCTACAGATCCCAAAGCCCCATTAAAAATTAATATGGACTTCTTCACTAATATTGTGCCCATACATTGTGCCTTAACAACACTTTTTGGGGTAACCTGCTCTCTGTTTAGGTTGGGACACAGGAAGGACATGTTGAGATTTTAGGGCAACATTTTGCATATAATATTTCATGACTCTGTCCTGGCCTCCTCTTGCAGGGACAAGAATTATCTTGACTGGAATAGGGGTTCCCTGACATTTGTTTTGGCTTGTGGATTTTGAGGAAGTGGATAATCGGTGGGATAAGCTTTGTCATTTGCATGCTGAACCCAAGAAATCTAGAGCTGGATCCAATAGATGGTGAAATCTTTTTTAAGAGAGGTGATTATGTCACCCACTTTGAAAGAAATAGTTATGCATTTCTTTCTAAAAAGGTTTTCTTTGGGACTTCCAAATCTGGGCAATTATTGGCCACATTCCAACTTTCAATTTGGGGGAAAATATTGTTGAGATAGTGGAGAGGCCCCAACTGTAGACTGCCCTAGAGAAAAGAGGTTAACCCCATAGTTTCAATCAGCGTTCAATCCTGGGTTTAGGATACAAACCACCTTAGTAACCTTAGTGGGTGACCTACATCATATGGATATTGCTCACTTTCTCTTGATGGTGTTTGATGATACCACCAACTGTGATGTACTTCTTCACTGCCTACAAAATTGGATGTACTGTTACCTAATTGAGTAGCGCCAATCAAGACAAAATTACTTTTTCAGTTGCTCCATTGTGGGATACTACAGAATATTTATTTCTTCCCTGACTAGTTAAGATTTAAATCTAACTAATAGGAAAGGTCTTCCATCACTTTGGAATATGGAATAATAATAATAATAATAATAATAATAATAATAATAATAATAATAATAATAATTTAATTTATAAACTGCTCTCTCTCCCCGAAGGGACTCGAGGCGGTATCATCTGATACTTATTTTTATATCACATTATGTGACTGAGGAACAGTTAAGGCCTGGAATCTGGATGGTGTAAGGATGTGGTTGACAATACATAAGCTAAATTTTATCTTTGCAGATGGAGGCACTATTTAGCAAAGGACTATAAGGGCATTCAGCCTGGTCCAAATATGGCTGTGGAGGCACTTCACCTGAAAAGCAGATGCATGACTTGGGGTTCCCCTAACTTTGCTATTAGACAGAGCAGTGGAGGCATGGCTAATGGAGGTTTATTGATTTCTGCTAGTACAGCCCTTTCTGGAATATAATGTCTTGGACAACAGTTACAGACACCTTGATCTGATAAGAAATCTGCAATGTACTTTACATTCTGTAGAACTGTATTTGAAGGGTACTTGCAAGCTGCAAATGATATAGAATGAAGCCATTCTTTTGCTGGCACATAAGCATCGTGTAACACTGGTACTGCAGGCAATGTGTCATTTGCCATTAAGCTTCTGGGTAAAGTTTGATGTTTTCAATGACTTGGATTCTGGGCATACTTTTGGGACTATTTACTCCAGAGGCAACCAAACAATTAAACATAGATGGCCCAAAGAGAATCCTGTCTCAATTGAAATCATGTATGCCCCCATTGTTGTGGACAATTTGTCTCTAGTGGTCAGAGCAGTTTCCTTCTTTACCATATTTTGAAATGTGGTATATTTTTTGTAGCACTTCTGATGGGCGATGTTTGGTTACAGTATGGTGCTTTGACATTGGGGAAGGAGCATGCTTAACTATTGCTTTTATGCATGTGCAAACTTCCAAGAGTCCTTTGGTCAATGGTATAGAAAAGTACCACATAAATTTTAAAAATTCAAATAATTATCACTCTCTTTTCTTGCTATATCAGTAAGCCACTAGGAGTCGTTTTACAATATATAAATGAGTTGAACAGCAGTACAATCAAGAGAGATCCAATAGTCACTATCAAAATATTGAACTCATTAGGAGAATGGGGGAGAGTTCATGAAGAGCAGGTCTCAGAGACTATCAGATACCCAAGACTTCATAAAAGCAAAAAATGTAGTCAGGTAGAAATCAGTGAGCACATTGCTTCATCACAGACAGTCAACTTCATTTTTTTCAATTGGTCTAAGCAAGACCAAGTGCTAAACTGAAATCTATGTAATATAGGGTTAACATATATGGAAAGCAAACATCCAGACCATCATCAGATACTACTCCAGGTTTGGTAAGCCTAATAAATGTGATATATTCTAATAGATGAAGCTAGCCAGTCAAAAATTACAAATTTTAGAAAGCCAAGTCTCCTGTGTGTCAACTGATAGATTTCAAATCCTGGAAAAGACACTCACATATGAAAGTAAGTCTTATGGTCTTGAATAATACCTGCCCCCAAAGAAGCCCATTGTTCAGAAGTAAACGGCATCTTGTGCTTAGCAATAGCACTTAGACTGATATACAACTTCGCAGTGCTTTACAGCCCTCTCTAAGCAGTTTACAAATGTCAGCATATTGCCCCCAACAATCTGGGTTTTTTTACCGATCTTGTAAGGATGGAAGGCTGAGTCAACCTTGAACCAGTCAAGATCGAACTGCTGGCAGTGGGCAGAGTTAGCCTGCAATACTGAATGCTAAGCACTGCGCCACCATGGCTCCCAGGAAAACACCTGGTTTTCTTGCATATCAGCTATTTTATCAATCTCTCTACCTGATTGGGTCTAGTATTCCCTGACTCTGTGTATGAGGAAGCCATCCTGGAGCCAAAAGGTTTGATCTTCCGGCCGAGGGACATGGCTGAGGGACTTGACCTTCCTCCTCTCATTTAATGAGGAATCAGCAAAGTTTCCTCGAATGCACACACTGGCAATACTTTAAGATATATTGCATCGGGTAAAGAAAAATTTCCAGAGCAGCAGCTATAAAACATCAATAAAAGAGTGGCAGTGTAACAAATATGTATTTATTTATTTATTTAAAATATAACTTTCTTCCTTTTGGAATGAGAGCTCTCCCCGGGCGGCTTTAAACAATCAACTGACAATATAAATAACAATAAACTTATATAGTGCTAAATTTAAAAATAAATAAGAAAGAGCAATAACACCAAAAGACAGCTCAATAAAAAGGAAAATGCTAACCCCCAATAAATCACTCTGACTAAATCCATTTTATAAATCCAGAGACTGAATATAAACTTATCTAAGAGCATTCACTGGAAAAGAAATAAGTCTTGAAGCGCTTTGTCAAAGCTTGGTGTGATGGAGTCTGACATGCCCCCACCCCCCGGCAATCATGTCACAGGGTTACCGCAAAAACCACTCTTTCCCTTGTGGGTGGCCTTCAACCAAAAAGAGCAAAGGAAGACAACTTTGGAAGCCCTTCTGGCCCAATGTGGAAAACTAAAAAGATCACCATGTCACACACCTTTCCGTTCTGTACACATCTCTGTAGCTTACTGGCTGTGTTTACACAACCCATTAAACCAAGTTACTGAATTAACCTATTTTCTGGATGTATACAATAAACTGAACCATCAACTAACCAGATAGGCAGAGTTCACACAACCTGCAAAGCCCCAGGAAAAAATGAAGCCAGATGAACCCTAGCCAAACCGTGGACATGTTTTATGAATGCTTCCACAAAACATTTATCTGAACAGTGAAATTATGTCCAAATGGAGCTGTTTTGGAATCTAAAAACATTCACCTATCTCAGGTGCCAGGATTAACTCTTAAAATGTGGATAAGGGAGATCCTGAAAATATCTTAGACCTGAACCCTTTTAGTTATTTGAACTACCTATCTTCCCATTAAAAATCCAACAGTGGGAGTCCTCCTGCCTAAATAAGTCCAGAGTTGCGTATGAGAGCTATGCAGGAATACAGGGTGTTCTCCACTTAACAACCACAATTGAGCCCAACATTTCTGTTGCTAAGCGAGACAGTTAAGTGAATTTTGCCCAATTTTTATGACTTTTCTTAGCACAGTTAAGTGAATCACTGCAGTTGTTAAATTAGTAACACTTCAATGAATCTGGATTCCCCATTGACTTTGCTTGTCAGGTGATCAGATGACCCCGCGATACTGCAACAATCATATATACATACCAGTTGCCAAGTGTGACCAATATTAGATCATGTCACCCCAGGGATGCTGCAATGGTCACAAGTGTGGGGAAATGGTCATAAGCCACATTTTTAGTGCCATTTTAACTTCAAACACTCACTAAATGAACACTGTTGTATGACAAGGACTACCTGTATCAGGGGAGACCTCAACTGAAGCAGATGCAGGGGAGACCTCAACTGAAGCAAAGCCTCAGAAACCCACTGATTTGTCTCATCAGGGCACTTGAAGGTTTCAAAGAGTCTTTTGAAGCAGCTTCCTATGAAGCTAGATCAGGGGTGTCAAACTCAATTTCACTGAGGGCCACATCAGGGTTGTTTTTCACCTCGGAGGGCGGGGGGACATGGTGGGCATGACAGGAGACTTGTGTCAGGGGCACCTGTACTGGTCAAGTGCTAAGGCAGGACTTCCCTGAGACCCTCCCTCCTTCTCATTATAACCTTCCTTCCTTCTTTCTTTCCTTCCTTCCTTCCTATTCTTTTTCCTTCCCTCTTCATTCTCCTTTCTTCTTCCTTCACCTCTTTCCTTATTTTTTCTTCCTTGCTCTCTTGCCATCTTTCCTTCTTTTTCTTTGTCTTTTCTATTTCTCCTTTCCTGTCCCTTCTTGCATGCTCAAATGCAAAAGGGGAAATATTTCTCCTTTTGTTTTGATTGCCCCTGCCAGGGAAAATGGAGCCCGAGGGGCCACCTATGACACACACACCCATGCCCCATTTTTCACTGGAATGGCCTCCTACAGTCCTTTTCCAGTGAAAATGGAGCTCAGGGGAGGGAGGGCAGGTGCAGCATCACATACCGGTCCTTTGCTGTTTCCAAGCTGACCCTGTGGGCCAGATCTAAGCACCCCATGGGCTCCTGAGCTAGACAAAGCAAACTACATTTCATCTTAGTATGCTGTTTGTCCCTAACCCACTTTGTAAATCAAAGTGTATAGTTAGGAGGTTGACTGAAGGTATCAAATTGTGCTTCTTGAATAAAGCTTGTCGCAGTGTTATGGATAAACCTCCTCTTGATCTCTTCTTCCCTGTTTTGTTTATTGTGTGCTACCATCTTGTTGGTTTTTCACACAAATACTCCCTCATACCTCAAGACATTCTAATAATATGCTGCGCATCACTACTTGCCAAGAAGCATCTTCTCCCTTCTAAGACAGAGGGAGAAACCCAAGTCTTGTTGCCCCGTTTCCACTTGAAATACTGTGTGATGTACCCTGGGCCTGTTGCTTTCACTCACTTGTGGAAATCAGCATCTCTACACCAGGCAAGTGAGATGGAGGAATCAATATGCCCGCCTTTATGAAAGAACAATGCAACGAGTGATAAGCAGCTCGAGTTCATAAAGAGCACATCGCAGCAGGCAGACCCAATAGCCTCCTTTGACAAAATTACTGATTTGGCTGACAAAAAGAATTCAATCTAAATAGATACAGCAAAGCTTTAGGCAGAGTTTCTTGCAAAACAACTTTTCTAATCAACTTGCAATGGAGTTGTCCTTACAAAATGTTGTGGAGATAAATATGAATAGATTACAAAAGGCGGCACAATGTTAGAAACTCCTGTAAGAAACACTTGTAAGAAAACTCCTGATCATGAGAATATTGCTATTGGAAGTTTTCTATAATGTACAGCAGAAAAACAGAATCGGAATTACCTTTGGGGTCCTTCAACAGCCTGCCAAAGCAGGAGACCCCTATAACATTTTAAACAATTGTTGTGAAGTCCCTGTGGAGCCATCAACCCAATTAACCATTTATTATTTTACTGATGGGACAGGGTAGTCACACAAATTCATTTACCATTTTAGGAGATCTCAGTCCCACTGTGTTTGAGAATCTCTGCACTAGCCAAAAATACGATTATTAGTTTTGACTCAGCATGTTACAGGAACTCAGCATGTCAGTTTAGGGGGAAAAATTGGGTTAATTCAATAAACTATGATTTAGCCCTATATTTAACTACCGTGTTTTCCCAAAAATAAGACAGGGTCTCATTTTCTTTTGACCCCTGAAATAAACACTTGGCCTTATTTTCAGAGAGGTCTTATTATTTTTGAGATGCAGGAGGCAGTGAGCATGATCACACCTCACGGCTGCTGCTGTGTTGCAATATTTTCAGGAAGGGCTTATGTTTTGGGGAGGGCTTATTTTTGTGTATGCGCTCAAAGGCCTGATTGGGCTTATTATCCGGGGAGGTCTTATTTTCGGGGAAATGGGGTATGAGTTAGTATGAGTATACGCATCAAACTGAAATAGCTAGAGATCAACTCAACTCAAAAATTGAGTTTTGCTGTAATCCAGTGGGCCCTTAAGTGTGAACTATGAACCCGACAGATGAATATTCAGTTGCTCAACCATGTCCGTTTGTTACTCTTGGCTCTTCTACCATTTTAGTTCATTTGCTTTATTTATATTCCACCCTTTCTCTAAGACTTCAAGGTAGCACATATAAAGGTCTTTCACTTTTACCTCCACAATACCAACACTATATTCTTATATATGCCCTTTACTAGAGGTCAGCAACCCTCGGCTCTGGAGCTGCATGTAGCTCTTTCATCCCTCTGCTGTGGCTCCATTGCCAGTTGGATCCACAGTTGCTAGGGCTTTTGGTTAGGACAGGTAGAGGAAAAAGGATGCCATACTAGGAGGAGACTCTATGTGGGGGAACCGGACTTCCCATCAGCTCTAGAATTGAACGGGGGATTTCTGGTTAGGACCTTTGTGGCTCTTTGAGTGTTTAACGTTGCCAACTCCTGCCCTATACTCTATACCCCCACCCATGAAGGCAAAGTATTCAAGGAATAAGAGAAGCTTCCGTCACTTTTCTTTGTAAAGATTCCATATGGAATCTTGGAATTGTGACAAATCATTGAAATGTTCTGTTTGAGAATATTGCCATGCAACCAGAGAGCTGCTGACAGCCCATCAACAAATCAATTGCACTGAACGCCTCCACAACTGGCTGTGATATATGAGGCATAGGAAGCACCAGGTAAGTCTGAGGCTGGCTACCCTCTAAAATCTTCATTAGTGGTTTTCAGAGACAAAAATACATTGCAGTATCGATCACCTTTGCTAATCAAAAAAGGAGGGCTTGCAAAAACAGCAAGTAAATAGAATCACTTAGAGATGGAGGGACCTCAGCCAAATGGAGGAGTTTAAATGGGATGAGATTTAATTTAGAGGCCATAAATGTAAAGCACTCTATAATAGCACCCAACATGGGGACGCATAATGGAAGAAAATTCCCTTCGCTTTAGCTAGCACAGAAGCACGATTAGCTGAGAAAGTAAGAGCACACTGATCTCCACAAAGGACGGGTCCTGGTATTTGTATGTCAGTCATCAATAAGCGGGACAGAAAAGGATTTTTTTTAAAAGAATGCAGCACTTGGATTATGTGCTCGTCTACTTTCTTGATAGGGCAGAGCAGTTACATATGCTTTTTGACTCTAAAATGTATGGATTTACTAAGAAATATATCAGTAGATCTCATCTATCTTTAGTCCCTTCCTTCACTTCAGGGTTTGATTTAACCTTTCTTCAAGTTCTCCCTGCTCTGAGCATGTAGGGGGAGTTGCCACAGTTTATGTTGCAGCTGTTAATATCCCTCTGCAAATGCACAGTAGGGTTTGAATAACAGGAGATCAGCAATTCTAGGTTTTGTTAATGGTTTTATTTGTTTGTTTGTTTTAAAGGAATCACAGAGCTTTTCTTGAGGCAATAAACTCTGAACCAGTTCATTGCCTCTTCTTTTGAAGGTTGCATTCACACAGCACGCTTAACATATCCATATTTTTCTCAACGATCCCAGTGTTTTGGGATTGTATCTACAATGGAATGTCTGAGTCCATAGAGTTGAAGAATGGAAACATCAAACCTCCTCTACCATAAGCTCTCTGGGTCTTCAACCTTGTGCCACCTTCTGGCAGATAGTTCCTGTTGCTGTTACCTAAGGAGCATTTTATTTGACATTCTCTGCTGGCACTTTTGACTGACAGCCAGCAAGATAACAAGCTGGATGCCTGCTACAGTCTAGTAATAGGCAAAATTGGATGGACCTTGGAGAAGCGAAGAATTCTTTTCACCGATAAAGATGGCAACTCCATCATAGTCCACGGCTTGACACAGACTGAGACCAGGAACCCAATAAACAAGCAACAAGCCCAAGAGATAAGACAAGATGCTTAGTGAGGTGGAATCCAGAGTTCACAGCAAGGTGAACACCACAAAGCTAAGGCTTGAAAACTCATACTCAGAGTTTTCTCTCAAGGAGTAAGGCCAATAAATAAGCTAAGATGAACCAATACCCAAATACCCAGCTGAGACACTTTACTCATTACAGTCTACTCTCCTCCTAGCCTGATTTTTTACCAATCTATGTGACCCATGGACCTCAGTCCTCTGGTGTTTAAAGCCTGCGTCTGCTTGGAATTAGACGGCTGGTCCCCAGAGTCTGAAGTACAGGAAAGGAGCCCTGAGGACTTGCTGGATCTACCTCAGCCCAACTGAAGTCATAGGCTTCTATGGTGCTGGAATCATCCCTTGCATGACTATTATTGGGCCACAATATTTCCCCATGTGTTGGCAAGTGAAACTCTCAGGCACTGGGCTGTCTTCCTAATGATTAAAGATAAACATGGGACAAAAAAAGCTTATTCTGTTTTTTTAGAATATGAAGTCATTTCAAGAAGTAATAAACACACACACATCTTGAATCACTACCGTGTTTCCCCAAAAATAAGACATGGTTTTATTTTCTTTTGACTCTCCCCAAAATAAGCACTTGGCCTTATTTTCGGGGAGGTCTTATTATTTTTGAAATGCAGGAGGCGGCAAGCGTGGTCACCTCATGGCTGCTGCTGTGTTGCAATATTTTCAGGGAGGGCTTATTTTAGTGCATGTGCTCAAAAGCCCGATTGTGCTCATTATCTGGGGAGGTCTTATTTTTGGAGAAACAGGGTATTAGGTATACTATTCCTCTCAGCTAAACAATAAAACAAGCTTGTCAGTTCTGATAGAGTCAAATTTTAAGTTTCTGTAGGAAATTTTACTATATGTTTAGGACAGGTGCCTCCACCACTGTGTAAGATCCATGGCATTCATCACATTTAAAGGGTATCAATACACAAAGTTCTTTAAGCACAATAGTGTAAACAAATTACATGTAGTCCTTGACTTACAACAGTTCATTTAGTGACTGTTTGAAGTTACAACGGCACTGAAAAAAGTGACTTAAGACCATTTTTCAAACTTATGACCATTACAACATCCCCATTTACATGATCATGTAATCAAAATTCGGACACTTGGCAACTGGCTCATATTTATGACGGTTGCAGTGTTCCAGAGTCATGTGATCACTTTTTGTGACCTTTTGATAAGCAAAGTCAATGGGGAAGGCAAATTTACTTAACTGTGTGACTAATTTAACTGCAATGATTCACTTAACAATTGTGACAAGAAAGGTTGTAAAATGGGGCAAAACACACTTAACAAATGCCTCACTTAGCAACAGAAATGTTGGGTTCAATTGTGGTCTTAGGTTGAGGGCTACCTGTGTAACAATGCTATTTTCTATTAATTGGTTACCTTACATTTTATTAGCTGTGCTATGATAAAACCAGCAGGGTATGTGATTGCAGTTATTAAGTCATAGAGATTGTTATTTCAAATACAGTCAAGGGAATATTCTGGAATAGCGACTTTAATAGTATCACAATGTAGGATTTGGATTCTTTGCTTCTTCTTCTAAGCACAAAACAAGACAAAAAAGGATGCTTAGGAGAGCAGAAATTCATGAACTTCATTTCTCTTTCTTTGTGAAAATGTAATAGATGCTTTTGTATCCTTGATCTACCCATCTGCCCATGATTACAAGTAAACATAGAAAACTGTTTGAAGGAACTTAGAAACATCGAAAATCGATGGCAGAAAAAGACCCAGTGTTCCATCGAGTCTGCCCTTGGAGGTTTTTTGTTTTTCTTTTCTTAATTAGTATTTTTATTTATTTAATTTTTATCCAATAATAGGCATGCGTTTATCCCAAGCATGTTTAAACTCAATTATTGATAAGTATCTCAGTACCTTGATACCATGACTTACTCTATATATTTTAACATGTTATTTTTCTTCGGTATTGGCATATTAGAATATTACTGTACTTAATGTGGGTATTAATTTATTATTAACTGACTAACTGAAACTTTATTAAGTAATTGACAGTATTTAGTGCATCAAATCTTAGTTTAATAAGCCAAGCTAATACCTAGCCCCTTAGCTTCCAGTTTGTTTTTCCATTATTACAGTCAAGTGAAGAAGGCAGGGATGCTCCTGTCAAAATCGGAAGCTGTAATTCATTACTTCCAAATGAGGCAAGATTTGGAAGCAAACCTTAGCCATGGCTTCATTATCCACAAACTAGGTCAGAGTAGCAGGAAGTAACTTTACTGAAATGTCTCACTAATTGAAGAAAGGTGAGAGCAAAGAGGATTCATTACAAATATGAAGGTCTGGGTCTCCATTGATTCGCAGTCAGAGGCATAGATTTGAAATGGAGAAGATTTGGGATCCCATGAATCTTCTTGCCAAAATTACCCTAAAATTGCAGCATAAAACCATCTAGGAAGTCGCAGAAAACCCATAAAAAATATCCAAGAATCTGTAAGACACTATTGTTAGTGTTCATGATTCTACCTTAAACAAAATACCTGGATGAAAATATGTTCATTAAATAAAGTGGAAGCAATTGTTTACTAAGAAAAAAT
This sequence comes from Tropidonophis doriae, assembly GCA_026931265.2. NCBI lineage: Eukaryota > Metazoa > Chordata > Lepidosauria > Squamata > Natricidae > Tropidonophis > Tropidonophis doriae. The sequence continues at coordinate 853 of JAPKID020000815.1, read as the reverse complement.
AATAATGTTTTCTCAAATTTGCCCAAACATTTCTCGATTACCTTCAAGGCCTTCTGGAGGTATATTCTGTGGACAGATACATCATATTTTCAGACTGTATGGCTACAAATATGTTTGATGATCATCAAACATTGCCATCCACAATTAGACTCTCACAACATCTCTCGTGTTAAGCGTAGGGGTAGAGCATTATGTTTCAAGTATGCTCTGCTGTCTGAAAATCTGGGCGATTTGCCATCATTGAAGGAAAAATTAATTTTTGCTTTGTATGAGAGAATACTGCAGGAAAATATTAAGCCATCTGTCTTGTCAAGGGCAAATGGGTCAGATAGCAAGACAATGAACCCAAGAATGCAGGCATATCTACAAGAGAGTGGATGAAGAAACTTTTTTAGAATTTCCAAGCCAATGTCTGGATAGAAACACTATAGAAATATTATGGGAGAACCTGAAATAAGTAATGCATGCTTGAAAATCTTCAAATGTTACTGAGTTGTAGGAGTTAGCTTTGGAGAGGTAGGTAGTAGTTCTTATAAGTAATCTTAAGAACTACCTATTTTAGGTTTTGCTTGCAGTTAATGTAGCTAATGGTGTGCAACCAGACCCTGATCCTGAAGAGTCAAGTACTTTTTTGTTTCATGCACATCACAAGTTGGTTTCATGTCTCAAATAATCAACCACCAAACTTATATTGTTTTTTTCAGTCAAACTCCTTTTAGAGTGTGTTTAGATTTAGATTTAGATTTATTTTATTTGTATCCCGCTCCCATCTCCATAAGGGACTCGGGGCGGCGCACAAGGGAGTATTAAAACCATAATACAAAAATAGAGTATAAAGTAACAATATAAACAA
>JAPKID020000814.1:0-16482 GCA_026931265.2 Tropidonophis doriae | reverse complement strand
CAAGACTGCCTCCTGCTGCCAAATACCTCCCACCGACCAGTTCGCTCCCACAGAGAGGGCCTCCTCAGGGTGCTGTCAGCCAAACAATGCCGGCTGGTGACCTCCAGGGGAAGAGCCTTCTCTGTGGCAGCGCCCGCCCTCTGGAATGACCTACTCCCTGGGCTAAGGACGATCTCGGACCTACATCTCTTCCGTCGGGCCCTGAAGATGCACTTATTCTGCGCTACCAGCCTGTCGTAGTTTTAAAGGGATTTTAAATATCAATTTTAGTATGGGATTTTAAAAATGTAGGCCATTTATTTAATATCTTTTAACATATTGTTTTAGATTTTGTATCAGTTATTTTATTATGGCTGTACACTGCCCTGAGTCCCGAAAGGGAGAAGGGCGGTATATAAATCAAATAAACTTCAAACTTCAACTTCATATCCTCGTTAAGTGGTACCCACCAAAATGGTCTCCTTTTATCTACTCATGGTCTCCCGCTTTCAAGCTGGTGGCTTGGTAGGATCTCACCCTGTCCTGCAGCAGCAACCAGTCTCCAACACAAGCCTGCCAATCATCAGCCCAGTGTCCTAGCCCCATGAGCCACCATAGTGGGTCAATGTGCATGGACCAATAAGTATCTTACATTGCAACAGAGCTGCAAGTGTTTTGAATGGTGCTTTACATCCAAGCCCTGAAATATTTAAAACTAATCAAGAAATCTAAAGGAGTGACATTACTTTGCGTACATTTGTTGATAATATAAGAGTGCTGCAGGAAGACAATCTGTTTATGTAAATACATACCTATACCTATACATTACAGGGATGCAGTGGCTCAGTGGTTAAGATGCTGAGCTTGTTGATCAGAAAGGTTGGCAGTTTGGCGGTTCGAATCCCTAGTGCCGTGTAACGGAGTGAGCTCCTGTAACTTCTCCCAGCGTCTGCCAACCTAACAGTTTGAAAGCATGTAAAAATGCAAGTAGAAAAATAGGAACCACATTTGGTAGGAAGCTAACAGCGTTCTGTGTGCCTTTGGTGTTTAATTATGCTGGCCACATGACCACGGAGATGTCTTAGGACAGTATTGACTCTTCGGCTTTGAAACCGAGGAGGCACCACCCTCTAGATTCAGAACAACTAGCACATATGTGAGAGAAGAACCTTTACCTTTACCTATACCTATACCTATACATGTACATATACATGTGTGTGTGTGTGTGTGTGTGTGTGTGTGTGTTGTTTGTGTGATATACATTTTTCGGTCACTATGAGTACTGGTGCACATGGTTTATGTCCTCCCTCCTCGCTTCAATTCTAACTGATTGTAATGTATGTCACATTCTGCGCTTTAGTCTATGATGAAAGATTTACAAAAAACATGAATGCATGGAAATGCAAACAGAGAAATAAAGCAAATAAGAATGTTCTTTATTGCTTCCACGATGACAGCTATTTTTTCCAGAAATGATGCTTATTCCTTCAGATTTATATAACACGGAAAATGTGTAAAACAACAATCTTCGGTCTGAATACTAAGCTGATCTTGGAGTGTTGGAAATGTAACACAGTTAATGTAAATATGGCTCTGTCTTATTTAAAAATAGAGACACAGCATGGTTTAGCCACCTAGAGATTATATAGAGAAAAATGCTATTCTTCACTGTTATGAACTGATGTTCCTAGATGAATCGAAATTCACTAGAGAAAGGAGGCAAATTAATATAATCAGAACCTTTAACATCCCCTCTTTTTTCAGCTGTCCTTTGCATTATGATAATTAATAAGTATACTGATAAGTAGCAATTCTTTAATGCTGAGGGGTGGTCTCAGAGTACCAAAAAGATACTGGGGAGATTACAAGGCTATGCTATTTGCATCGTTAATGAGGAAGGGAATTTAATTTTGATGCTACAACACTGACAGATACTCATTTTCAAATATCTATCATATATAGCAAGGTAAATGGCAAGCTGTACTTATTCTTGCCTTACTCTTTAAAACTTGACTTACTCTTTAGAATTAGATTCCTAGAGGACAGAGGTCCAGAAACCAGAAGAAGAGATCTGCCTGCCTGTCTGCCTGCCTGCCTGCCCGCCCGCCCATCCATCCATCCATCCATCCATCCATCCATCCATCCATCCATCCATCTATTTGATGTGTCAATTGTTTACAAAATAATAGGTATATGAATAAACATGAGTATGAATGAAATGGGCATGAATAAATGGGAACAGTAGAACAGGGACAGTAGACAAGATGGTGCGCTTATGTATGCCCGCTTACAGACCTCTTAGGAATGGGGTGAGGTCCATGCTAGACAGTTTAAGGTTAAAGTTACGGGGATCTGAAGATGTAACAACAGAGTCAGGTAGTGCATTCCAGGCATTGACCACTCTGTTGCTGAAGTTGTATTTTCTGCAATTGAGTTTGGAGCGGTTTACATTGAGTTTGTACCTGTTGTGTGCTCTTGTATTATTGCGATTGAAGCTGAAGTCGACATTGCCTGATAAGGGATAGTAGGGGATAATTTTGTGTACTACACTTAAGTCTGACTGTAGGCAGCGTAGTTCTAGATTGTCCGAGCTCAATATTTCAAGCCTGGTGGTGTAGAGTATTCTGTTGCAAGCAGAGGAGTGGAGGACTCTTCTCGTGAAATACCTCTGGACTCGCTCAATTGTATTAATGTCCGATAAGCAGTGCGGATTCTAGACAGATGTACAAACATTTACTCTTTTTTCAATTCATTCCTGGGTGCTTAATGACTATAAAAGTAACATCTCCCTTGAGACAAGTTCAACTCTTGTTGATTATGGACACAACCAGTAGCTTTCTTTGCAACAGTATGTAATAGTTTGCAATTGCCTTCTTCTCTGTTGTTTGACTTCTCAATCTAGCCTGGATCCCTAGAATTTTTGGAGAGATACTCTCCAACCTATTCAGCTATTAACTGGGCCTGTTTTTGATTAGCCTTTTTAACCCAGAAAGGGTCATATAGAGGTGCAGGCCATGGAGATTTTAATGGTTATATCGGTCTTTCATTTCCGTATCATTCATGAATGGTAAAGAAGAAATAAAATGTTTTTGGGGCAAAATTTCAGTCCTTCTGCAGAGCTTTCCCTGGGGGTCATGATCAACGAAGGTTTTATTGTTAGTTTTACATGTTCTGACCTACATCCTTTGCTGCAACATATCACATCCCAGGATGTGCTTAAAGGCAAATTGTTACCACTGTATAACTTGCTCTTTTTTCTTTTTTTTTCTACCTGATCTCATGCCCAATCGTTTTTCCTATCAGCATTTTTTGTTACTACCAATTTATATACTGACCTCTGATCCATTCCTTGGTTAATCACGTCTCTTCTCATGCATTTTTCTCAATTTCCATTTTAAATGACATATCCACAACTTGTTCTCTTCAGTGCTTTTCCCTGTCTCTGCCATTTTATAACTTTCATTTGATTGCTGAGATCATTCTCTAAAAAATGTCGTCATAATAATATCTCAGGGACTGCCACAAAGAAGGAGGAGTCAAGCTATTCACCAAGACACCTGAGGGTAGGACAAGGAGCAATGGGTGGAAACTGATCAAGGAGAGAAGCAACTTAGAACTGAGGAAGAAATTTCCTGACAGTTAGAACAATTAATCAGAGGAACAACTTGTTCCAGAAATTGCGAATGCTCCAACACTGGAAGTGTTTAAGAAAATGTTGGATAACCACTTGTCTGAAGAGGTGTAGGGTTTCCTGCCTAAGCAGGGGGTTGGACTAGAAGACCTCCAAGATCCCTTCCCATTCTGTTCATTCTGTTCTAGTCTAGTCTATTCTATTCCTATTTCTTGTTCTATTCTATTCTATTCTATTCTATTCTATTCTATTCTATTCTATTCTATTCTATTCTATTCTATTCTATTCTATTGACACCAATGTGCACATGCTTGGGTTTACTAAATATTTAGAATCATTTTATCTTTCTGTTGTGACTTCTCTGATAAATCAAGGTTATTCAAGAATCTGTAAATGTTTATTAACAACCTGTTGTTAAATCAGGAATTGTCATTTTATGTGAGTTAAATTGCAACCCAATCCTACTAGTTTCTCAAATCAGAAATTCAACCTTCGGTCTATCTAACCTGATAATGACAACTGTGACACTAATCGCTCTCCAGTCTTCCCAGTTGTGCCTGAAGTTGTTATAGATCAGGGGTCTCCAACCTTGGTTGGCTTCAGAATTCTGGAACTTGAAGTCCACAAGTCTTAAAGTTGCCAAGGTTGGAGACCCCAGCTATAGATGGAATCTAATATTATCATTGGGACATGGTGGCTTAGTGGTTAAGACACTGAGCTTCTCAATCAGAAAGTTTAGCAGGTTGGCAGTTCAAATCCCTAGCACTGCGTAATGGAGTGAGCTCCTGTTACTTCTTCTAGCTTCTGCCAACCAAGCAGTTCGAAAGCATGTAAAAAATGCAAGTACAAAAAGAGGGACCACTTTGGGTGGTCATTCTCTAAAAAATGTCATCATAGGTAACAGTGTTCTGTGCCCCTTTGACGTTTAGTCATGCAGGCCACATGACCATGGAAACTTCTTCGGACAGCACTGGCTCTTTGGCTTTGAAACAGAGATGAGCACCAACCCCTAGAGTCCGGAACGACTAGCACATATATGCGAGGGGAACCTTTACCTTTTAAGATCATCAAATAAAAGTGTACCTTTACTACTGAGCTATCTCTTATCCCTTTTAAAAAAATTAATTAAAAAGAAGAGTGTTGAAGTAATGTAATAGCGTATGGAACACATTTATGGGAAATCTGTAACACAGCAACATAAATTGCTGAGCTTTACTTGAATGTTATCTGAATGACAATGATTGATCTTATTTGACATATCCGTTCATATTGAATCATAAATCAAGTTAGATCGATTTGATTTGATTGGACTAATTGGACAAATCAAGCTAATCATCAGGTCAGGTTCATACAATTTAGAAAGTCAATTCGTTTTGAAGTTTAAGACATAAATTTCAGTCAATGATTTGATCCAAATCATAAATCCTGTTTTACCTTTAACTGCAAAATACACAAGTTTGGAAAGTTAAGACAACTCTAAAAGATGGTCAAGTTAATTTTCAACTAAAAATTCAAATTCAAACTTCACAGACAGATATACAATGTCATATAAAGATTCAGAATCCAAGTCATGGAACATGGTTTTTTTTAAGGTTATTTTCTCAAGTTTATATAAGAGCCACAGTGGTGCAGTGGTTAGAGTGCAGTCCTGCAGGCTACTTCTGCTCACTGCCGACTGCCTGAAATTTGGCAGTTCAAATTTCACCAGGCTCAAGGTTGACTCAGACTTCCATCATTCCGAGGAGGGTAAAATGAGGACCCAGATTGTTGGGGGCCATAGGCTGACTCTCTAAACTGCTTAGAGAGGGCTGTAAAGGCACTGTGAAGCGGTATATACTGTAAGTCTAAGTGCTCTTGCTATTAGAACCATCTACACACATGCATGACATGCACACAGAGATAAACATCTCAGCAGGAGATGTCCTGTCCCATTCCATTCCATCTGACTTTGCATGTGGAAGCCTTCATTTGGTCTAGTGGCATAATATCAAGAAATCAGGAATAATTTGTCAGAAGGTCTAAGAGCTTGGAGAGACACAGATCTAGTTATTACCTCAAACTACTCTTCTTAATTGCTCATCATAATTGCGAAACTGATTGTAATTTGTATGGTTGAAAGCACTCGGACAAATGATTGGATAACTTCTTGAATATGCATTGATTGTGTGCTCATCTGGATAATTTTCTTTCAAAATGTGTTTGTATTAGCACAGAAAAGGACTAAAGGAACTCTGAAGCTTCTTGGCTGAGGGAGCCTTGTTTTGATTTTACACTATCACCATACGTTACAAACGAAATGATAGAAAATATCACTGTGGTGAAGACGTTGAGCTCAAGTACCAGAAATCTAAAGCTTCCTATTTATAGCACTATGCCATCCTTTTCTGGAATAACAGCATCTCATATTTTAATAGTTTTGCAGAAAGGAAAGATATAGATCATCAGAAGAATACAAAAAGTGCCACTTTGGGTCACATCAAAGATACAGATTTCTGTTCCCAACTGGATAATTATAAGAATAGTATCCTAATAATAGTAGGATATTGTTCTGACTACCTCCTTAACACGACTAATCACTAAACTGACTAATACTTGGCAGTTTGCCCGGACTGACCTCAACTAGACTTGACACACACTAAAGCTTTGACTCTTCAGATGGTATGTTGTTTCCTGCAAATCTACTCTTCACAGAGGATTACTTTTAAAGCCTCTTGGAAGGGGCTGGTCAATTAGGCAGCTGATACTGATTACCTCCTCCGGTTGTGTCTATCTGCTAATTGACAGTGCCTCCTCTCGATCCTTCTAAGCCTGACATCAGGGACAAACTGGGTTTCCACCTCCCCACTACACCAAGCCCCAGGTGCCTCCTGATGCCTAGCCAGGCTCTCTGCTCTCTCACTCTCGGCCTCCTCCTCTAGAGTAGACTCATAGGACTCCTCACTAGAGGAATCCCTCAGCAGCTCATCCTGAGCCGGCTGGGACACAACACATGCCCATACATTTATAGCATAGCAAAAAAGAAGCAAGTAGGGAGAAGCGGAAGATAATGAATACAATGAAAGAGTATTTGGAAGAATTACAAATTATTTCTAGAGATCATTAGAAATGATAAACATTTGTTCTTGTAGAGGTCACACACCAACCAATGTCATCTACCCATTCTCAGCAACTGATAAAATTGCAAAATGAATGACAGAGTGCTCATAGACATCTAGGATCCCATCTTAACAAACTCTCTAGTGATATTTTGATAAACAGTTCATTAAGAATTTCGGAGTTGGTAGCATTTTAGAATAATCTAATTTTTCCTCTTTTTTAAAATAGAATTTACTCTTTTTCCTCTGCTGCTCCTTTTTACTTAATCTTCCAGTTATATAATTCATGCCCAAGGTAACCTCATGAATAGAAAAGAATAGTAGATTGGGTCAAACAGAAATGTGAAGGAAAATAACTTGTTTATTTAAAAAAACAGGACTATAACTATGCTGTGCTCCCCTATGATCCCATATAATCATCTTCCTTCAATAGCTGAACTGATTTAGTTTAGGTTCACTGCAATGCAAGAAAAGCCATTTTTAAGCTGGTAGCACTGGAACCCAAGCTATATGCTCCTTGAATTGTCAATTAACTATGTTTCTGATTCTCTTCTATTTGCACACCTTATCTAATGCTTACTTCTGCTCAGACTCTATTTCATGTTGCAAATTTTAAATAACCAATTTAAACCTACATTAAAACATAAAACTACACATTGCACAATTGCTGACTGAATTCCTTGGTGACAAAGGTCTCACAAGGGATTGTATATATCCAATGAAGTTTTGCTTATTGTTCACAAATGTTCTTATCACATCACAGATCAAAATTCACTTTCAACGTTCTCATCCATTTCAAACTCAAGGGCTGTGTGAGACAGGAGAATGGGGGAAGAGAGACATCTTTTAGAAAAAACCTAAGCCAAGCAACCATGGCTCAATGGAACCTGCCCACCATGTATGTGTGTGAAACATAAAATTTACATCTAGCTTATTCTTTGTACAATACTATTTATGCTACACATGATATATTACCGTATTTTTCGGAGTATAAGTCGTACTGGAGTCTATTGGAAAGGCCCAATAGAGACTTCATTTCCTTAGACTCCTGTGAAAAAATCAGGTGGAACAATGATTGATGACCTCTTTCTATTGGTCCACCATAGAAAGTGTCCTCACATATTTCATTACAATATGGTATGCTGGTTTAACAGCTGTGGACAGGAAGGCACTACAGAGAATGATCAATTCGGCACAAAAAATCATTGGTTGCCCTCTGACACCACTGGATGACATCGCCATACTCTGCTTTAGCAGAGTAACAAAGATTCTCAGGGATGATTTACATCCTGGTCAGTGTCTCTTTGCACTTCTACCATTGGGTCGAAGACATCAAAGTATAGCCAACCAAACAAATAGGTTTAAAGAGAGTTTCTATCCTTAGGCTGACAGACTTTTAAATACAATCACAATCACTCCATGCACACACTAGTTTTTTTCTTTTTCTTTCTTTTTTCATTTCTGCTATAATTTTGCACCAGTGAGGTTAAAACCAATTTTGTTGTATTTAAATAAAATGACAATAAAGATTACACTTATAAGACGCACCAAGATTTTGAAGAGGCAAATTTTAAAAAATAAATTTTACACCTTCCCAAAACAGCCCATTTTTTGTGAAAACAGGCCCGTCAAAAAAGGGCTGGTGGGGGCAAAAACAAGCAAAAAGTAGCCCATTTTTCATTTGTTGCTGCCCTCCCCAGCACCCAGGAGCACTCTGGACACCTCCTAAAGGCTATGCAGCCTTTAGGGAGCAGCGTTTTGGTAGGCAAAAAATGCTGTATTCAGTGTATAAGATGCACCCAGATTTTCACCCTCTTTTTTGAGGGAAAAAGTTGCATCTTATATTCCGAAAAATAATTTCTTGTCATGTGCACAAACGTCCTGCCTCCAAGTAATGAGACATATTAAAAGTGGCGGAAGGACTAAATCCTTAGCTAAATCATTTCAAGAGAAAGGAAACTAGCTAAGCTTGTATACCAAGCCTGAAAATTTAGAAGGGATGGGGGCCTGAAAAGTTACAGAGAATGAGGGGAGGGGAGAAAGAAAGTAAACTAAATGTTCCTCTTCTGGAAATACATCACATCCACTCCTGTTTATTATTCCAAACCTTCTTCACTACAAGTTGCATAAAAAGCTGCGTAAAAAGCCGAATAAAAATAGAACCCAACTAATTGTCTTTTTCATCTACATATACACCTAAAATCCCTTTAAATAGCATTAATATCATGGAAGATTGGAGTTTTCTAAAAAGTACATTTGCCTGTTTCTTGTAGCACTTTATATTCCTTTAGCCAACAGAATATTTCATTTTCTTCGGCTTGCACCAGAAACAAAAAGGCACTTTGCAATGGTACAGGAAAATGTCTGCTACTAGTAACAACTGAATAAATGCCTGCACAGCTTCGCAATGCTTACTAAACACATACTGTTATTTTCATGAAGATGGATGGACTATAGAAAGTGCCTGCTATCTCCCTTAAAGGCACAAAAACACTATAAACACAAATGTGTGTGTTGCTTTTTTAATGCAATTTCTTAAGATTAGGAATCAAATGAACAGCCAGGTTCATAACAAAATTTTGAAATGGCATTTTGAGGTGACCTTATCTCATCTGGGCTGCAAAAATCCAGACAACCACTAGATGGAAGAACAGTGATATTACTGTCAGACAGAATCATCATCAAAAGTAGTTTTGTAATAAAATTAAAAGAAGAAAGAAATGACATAGTTGTTTGAGAAACTGAATTATAAATTATAAATTAAGTCCATTTTGAAACTGAACCTTTTTTTTTGTTTCCAAAAAAATCACCTTTGGAGAACACTGCAATTGCTGAATTAAACACTCCATAGAACTAATACTGTAGTTTTACTGCAGATATCTTAATCAGCAAAATGCTGTAGTTTATTCAGTAAATATTTTTCAAAGCCACCAAAAGCAACTGAGGAAGATTTAGGCATTCCATACAAGATATTTAGGATATATGTTTGATAAAAACATCGAGGGAGAATACAGCCCTGGACAGCTTAAACTATTTATCATATGCCAGAAAGAGGAATTAGCAGATAAACATCAATTGTTTAAATTTTTTAATTCCTAAGAAGAAGAAATACAAGTTCATTATTGTCTTATTTACTCACAAAAGCTCTACTTCCTGCCACTTTTTACATATCAATAAAGCACTCAGGTTTGGTACTGCTAGTCATTCTTAAGCTTATCCTTTTTAAGCTTTATAACTGAGATAGCGGAAGGATTTGTTATTATTTCTCTTAAAACACTATTCTCTTTACTCCAAAAAGGTTCCTGATTCATATTGCTAAGAATCAAGTTAATACAGAACTGGGACTTTGTCTTGAGGCTGGTTCTGTAAGAGAATGGAAATACACAGCAGCACTTCTGCAAGCTCACTTTTGTAAGCTTAATTACAAGTGCTGGTATTCCCAAATATCGCATTATATTTTTTCCCCTATTTATCTGAGCTTTAATAGAGATATATGACAACTGATTTCAGTGCCAGTGCTCTATTTCTCTCAAAAACAACATTTTGCTGGTAAATGTGTTTAGTACCAGGAATGATCAGGCAAAATTTTAGCAGGATCCATTGTTCTGTACCTCTGAATGGCTTTCTCCATCATTTGTCATTTATTTTGTTTAGATATACATAAATAAATTTAGACTTCCTATTTTAGATGCTGATCTAAAAAGATCATTTGAATCATTTTATATCAGCATATTAAAAAAAAGCAAAACAAATTTGTAGGGTTATAAAATAAAATATCCAGTTTTTTCCCACTCTTCTTTTGCTTTTCCACTTTTACATTAAACTCTTATTAAACAGTTAATGTTGTTTGACTATTAAAGAGAAGAGAAAGCATCCCTTGCGTATCAGGATTTGATGCTGAACCATTTCAGAAACAGACGTTCTTATTGGTGAACATGTTTTATCGGCAATTCTTTAAAAAAAAAAACCTACCCCCCAGCTATGTACAGTAACAAATCAACAAAAGTCCCTTCCTCCAAAGAATGTTGGATCATTTTAACACTGATTCCATCTAACATCAGCCTGTTTACCTTCAGTATTGTAGTACATTCAACTTTACTACAGCACTATAAAGATGTGAGAATACTGTAATAACCGCCTTAAAAAAAAGCTCTTAGCATTGTAGTGTTCCATTTAGAAATCTCTAAAAGGTGTAGTGATGAAAAAAATGTTAATAGTAGTCTGCTATATGGCCAAAAGGGATAGTATAATTCTCATTTCCCCCCTCTTGAAACATGAAAATTGTGCTGTCCTTGAGGTATTCCTGAGATTACAAAGCAAGCTGGGTATATACCTTCCATACCATTGCAATAAATTTGCAATTTTCTATATGTGTATATGTATGTGTATATATACTATAATATATAGAAATAAAAAAGAGAAAAGGGAGAATATAAAAGTGGAAAAGGCAAAACCATCACACACGTAGAAAACAGCTCAGTTTTTAGACACAATAAACGTTGCTCACGTGGAGTATTTATTATTGATCGGACCCTCCATTACATTAATAGAAAGCCACGTTGCAAGCAAACACATATTATCAGACTACGTCAATAACCTATTCCACTGTAAAAGAGTTACCTTTTCCTTTTTCTATGTATACCCTATGCTCAATAGGTCTTCATAAATGATATCTAATGTTTACTACATCATTTAGAATCATATTCATATCTTTAAAACATATTCCTAAAATCACATTAGTAAGGATGTTAAACAAAACTGTGACAATAGTGGGACAAGCCTTACTGTATAATAGACGATCCCTTTATTATTTTATTCCTAGAATAATCAAAGATAAGACCAAATTTTTTAACGAATTCTTGGAGGTCCCCAATAAGCATGAAAAATGTACAATTAATCTCATCTTAAAATCATAAGATACATACTTAATATTCTTCAAGATCGTCTATCACTGATTATTAATTTGGGACATTCTAACCGATTATTTAAGTTTTTGCAAATAATTACTCTCTGGCTAGACATTATCAAGCATTATGATAAGTAACATTATGATAAGTTTCAATCATGTTTACAGTACCTTGAGGATGAGACTTCTATTTTTCCTTCTTTGGGCATACATTTGACTTTTTCTGCATGAAAAATTAAAAGATCCAGTCCAAAAACTAGAGTTAGCACAATTATAAAGTTATTATAAAGTTATTGTACCGATTTCATGACTAGAGCCTGACTATTTTTTCAGTCAGTATTCTAATGTAAAGGCAGCAAAGGCAGCAAAGCAGTTCTGCATTTTTCATAATACTGCATACCGACTGCAACTATCACAGTTTTCCTAGTAAGGCATTGTTTAGAGACATTGCAGCTTTAAACTGTAATAAAACCAAGATTTTATCCATCCAAAGAAAAAGGACAATGTATTGATGTAGTCACTGCATACTACTTCCTTTTATATATGGTTAAGATTGTAATTTTAGTTACCTTTTAGCATTTTTAATTTAATTCAAAAAGAATCTCACTGAATATAATAACATTTATTTATGAATAAACAAACAAAAAATTGCACTGTCAATTTATTGAGAATTTAGCAACTAATAAAATTGGGGGTTAATTCTCCTAGATCATACCACTAATAAAAAACCTTTGTGAATGTTGGCAAAGAAAAATATTTCATTCTAAAGATAGAAAATCTAATTGTCAGGCATACAATAATCAGCATACAGCTGGTTATAAAATCAGTGATACAGATAGGTTGTAAAACTATTGGGAGAATAATGATACCTTCACTTACCAACAAAAAATGAACTTTGGTGGGGAGAGTATTTCATAAGAAAGGCAAGAGTATTTGGGAAAGGAAACTTTCCTAGTCTTATATCTTTCACACGGTTTTAAAGTTTTTAAAGTCGGCAGTAACATTTTAAATTGGGACAGGAAACGGACTGAGACAATTTAGTCAACAAAGCGCCGACATCCTATGATTATACTGAGCATCTCTGTTCTGGTCAGCTCTGCTTTGAATTAACTGACCTTTCAAAGGCAGACCCAAGTAAAAAGCATTACAGTAATCCAACTGCAGGTCACAAAGCTTTGATAACTGATGCCAGACTGTTTCAGCCCGAGAAAGATTACAGCTGGTATATCACTCTGAGCTGATAGAACCATAGTAAAGCGTTGACTAATGCCAGGGTGTATATTATATATACAAGACCCCATAAGCACACATAATTCACATCATTTCAAAAGCAACTAAAAAAACCCACCACCTTACTTAAAATAATAACTTGCTGCCACTGTAACACAGCAGCCACTGAGTGAAAAGCTAGATGTACTACGCCATTATTTTTTCTCTTCAGGTAAATAGGAAATTCTGGCTGAATATTGATTATTGGCTGTTATGTGTACAATTAAAAATTATAACCTAAATTATAACCTATAACCTTTAGGTTAAAAATTATAACCTACATTATAACCTAAACAATCTAGAGATCATCCAGTGATGGACATCCAAAAATTTAAGACCACAAATAATGGCCACTCCTGACCATAACAGTCAATTTATGGAGTTTCTTCCAGCATTACCGCAGGACACAACAGTTAGCAGCTAAGTCACTTTATGTTTATAACTTACTTTCCTAGAAAGATTTTTTTTTTTAAATGAGAACAGAACTCCCTAGAAAAGGGATGTGCACCACTTACAATATCTAGCCCTTTTAAGCTATACAGAGTTCAAAGCTTAAACAATACCGTGCCTGAAGATACTGGCACGCCTGACATTTAAAACTATGAAATACCAACCTATTTTGAAATGGTCCAAATCATTAGTTGTGGAATTTTCCTAGCACTTTATGAATACCGCTGTTAATTGAGCAATTAACTTGAAACTGCAGAATGTGCTGTGATGGCATGATATGATATAAGCAATGTAAAAGAAGCAGCAGCCAAGCAACTCAGTATGTTGAAAGATATTAATGAAGTGGCAAAATCTGCCAGAGAAAAAAATAATAATGGATGATTTAAACAACCCCGATATTAACTGGCTGAATGACACATCTGTACATGGGTTTGGAGAAGCAGCCTAGTGATTCTATAAATGGCTTCTTTCTGGAACATCTTCCCCTAAGAATACTGAAGGGGCGGAGAGGACAACACTGAATTTAGCAAGCACAGTCATACAGTGAGGTATATTACAAAATAAAAATGAAAACAAGACTTATTAGCCACAAACAGGCACATAGATTACAGTCCACATTTAAAATAATTACTTAGTTTGCAGGAGGTTTATAAAATTAAGGAAAACATGAAGATTGCCTTTGATTATATGGAACTTCCCTAAAAATGTGAAAGTTGTAGCAGAATTATTGTAACAGTTTTTTTTTTAATTCAACAAAACGGGTGTACTTTGTACCATCCAATCCCAGAAACAGGTTTTACCATCAATGAATGGAATTACCAACAAAAAACATGCCTTCGCATCTTATAGGCAAGGCTGATATATATCAGAGAATGAGTGACAAAGAATAAAGTAATCCATGTCATGCAAATAATTATTTATACAAAGTCATGAAAAGAAGTCAGGTGTCTAAGAATAAAAAAAAAATGCATGTAAATTAGGGAGACCTGGCAATTCTGATGATATTATCTTTGGCTATTCAAGCTAGCCAGAATGTGGAATATGTATTCATTTCAAAGGTAAACAAGATTGGCAATGATTCAAGCAAGTTTGGAATGATAAACTCAATCATAATGATTGGTGAGGGGAAAGGTTGCTATAGTGCAAAAGGGAGAATCTACGGGTTGAATTCAGGCTGAATTATGCTTTATGTTTTAGAATAGGCCTATTGAAACAAATGCAGTTTTACTAGTTAGATCAAAATATTACAAAACGCTACGCTAATTCACCAAGAAGTAGTAAAATATAACCAAACAAATGCCCCTTTAGCGTATATAGAAGTTGGATTTAAAGTCAGTTATGTCTAGAATAGAAACACTGAAATGAATGTGACAATGTGACTTGAGCTACCCATAATAATCATCCCAAGAATTCCTATGTGACTTTTCTAAATAGGCTGAAATCTGGATCCAATCTCCTCTATATTAATGGGCTTCATAAATAGTAATACTATTTTTATTCCTTGGTTTATCTCCATGGCATTATAACCTGTTTCAGTTATATCAATATTCTGCCCTCTGTTGTATTCATTTTTGTCTTTAAAAAATTTATTTCAAGTGAGAGGACACTATAGGTACAAATTCAAATTTTGTTATTCAAAGAATAATTATAAAGATGTGTACAATGAATACAAATTCTCGAGACACATTAATTTATATAACCCAATTATATAGAATAATGTTCTTATTTTTTTAAGTATCATTTCAGTTCTAATTTCTGTTCCAGTTTGTGTATTCTAAGGAATTCCCTTCATTCTGAAGATAACAATTGCCATGTCATTGTAATTTATTTATCACTTTTGAATTGTTTTGGTGGTTTCCATTTTTTTTAAACCTCAAATTAATACAGATTAGGTTAATTCAAGATAAATTGTTTAAATTTGTCATTGTCGTATTCTAAAATTTGTTGATAAGTGTTGATATCAGATTTATTCTTTAGTATTAAAAAAAAGATGAAGAAGGGTAAAATGTGGTATAAATGAATAGATTCAATGAATAGATTCAAGCCCACTTACAAAGATAAATTATCTATAAAACAAAATTCTAAAGTATTCACAATGCAACTTACATATCCATATAACCTAATTGCTTCAAGATATTATTATCTTGATATGTATTCAATGGATTTGATATTAAGGATGTGAAACTTTTCCTTAATATACAGTAAAAAAAAATATTCTGATAACTATTTTCTGTGCTTCGGTGGCAAAAACAAAGGTCTGACTTTAGACATAAAGTACTGCGGGGAAAGTGTATAATTTAATTTAAGGCCTTCCTACCCATCCATTCATACCCCAACCCTCACTAAATAAAATCTGCTGCAATGAAATATGCTTTGCATATGCTTAGCAATATACATGCTATAAAGGTAGCCTTTGACTTACAAACATTCATTTAGTAACAATTCAAATGAAATGCCATTGGAAAAAAGTAATATATGACCAGTTCTCGTACTTCTGACTATTGCAGCATCCCCACAGTCACATGACCAAAATTTGGGCAGAGAGCTAAAAGTAATAAGAGAATTTACAATGGTTACTTTCCTAATACTGAAACTATAGTTATTGATGTACCAAAGAAATATTCCTGGAAACTCATTACTTTGCTGACCACTATTGTGAAAGTTCTTCTGCCAATTCTTCTTGCCTAGTTTTTCCTTATTCATTGAAGAAGATATGATGCCACAGGAGAGAAAAAAAATTCAACAAACAGAAAACAGAAGACTCTAGAAAGAGTGCAGAGAAGAGCAACAAAGATGATTAGGGGACTGGAGACTAAAACATATGAGGAATGATTGCAGGAACTGGGTATGTCTAGTTTAATCAAAAGAAGGACTAGGGCAGACATGATAGCAGTGTTCCAATATCTCGGTGGTTGCCACAAAGAAGAGGGAGTCAAGCTATTCTCCAAAGCACCTGCGAGTAGAACAAGAAGCAATGGATGGAATCTAAATCAAGGAGAGAAGCAACTTAGAACTGAGGAGAAATTTCCTAACAGTTAGGACAATTAATCAGTGAAACAACTTGCCTCCAGAAGTTGTGAATGCCCCAACACTGGAAGTCTTCAAGAAGATGTTGGATAGCCATTTATCTGAAATGGTATAGGGCTTCCTGC
>JAPKID020000813.1:0-16482 GCA_026931265.2 Tropidonophis doriae | reverse complement strand
CTCAAAAATTTCTTTGTATACCCTATACCCCTTTCCTAGGAAAATTGAAAAACCAATAAAACTTTTTTGAAAAAAAATAAAATAATTAAGCCTATAATTAATCTATGGGATTCAGAAACCTAAAAACATGGTGTTAGTCATTAACATGGACAGTTTTAAAAAGCAACTGGGTTTTTAAAAAGAGATTGGTTAAATTCACGGAGGACAGATATATCAAAGACTATGGATCTTGCAAACTCTTATTTCTAGATTGAGGACAAACTGCCTCTAGATATTAATTTGAGGAGACAGGAGTGAGACTTAATGTCTCTTTTTCATGTTTACAGGTATCTCAAAGACACTGAGTTGGTCCCTTGTAAAACAAAATATTAATCTACAATGGGCCTTGACCTGACCCAGGAAGGCTATTCTTATCTCTCTATTTTACAACTTGCTTACAAAATAATTTAATTTACTATTCGTTTTTCTTTCATTTTCTTTTACTATTTCCTTTATCATTTCTTCCTTTATCATTTACCAATAATTTCCTTTATCATTAACAAAATGGAATTTTGTTTATCGTTCCCAAACATATTAAAAGTATTCTGTAAATAGAACTGCTACCACGTCTTTTATCTGGAACGTTGCCAGTATAAGATGTGTTCTACTTAATTTATCTAATGTTTTAATTAAAAAAAACAGATTAATGTTTACTTATCTTATATTCTATCCATATGTTCTATCCGAGTCCAATAACACTAAGCAACTCCCCTAGTGTACAATATGTCAAACAAACAAAAAAAGATCTATCGTATGGCTAAAAGAGAACACCATAAAACCCTGTAAATGAAAACAAAGATATTTTTTTTCAATGAAGCAGTTCTTAACTAGACTAGGAGACTGCCCTCTGAAGTAAATAACAATGGTATAAAATGCCACAGATGGATCCAACAGATCTATGAGGGGCAGTCTGCCCTCATCCAGGTCTTGGCATAGGTCAGAGATGGTCAGCATTGCATTCAGCATGTCAAAAATTCAGAAAATGCTTAATTTGATTCTGATGGGGTGTCACACCCCCAGTTCCCAAGAAACAAGAAACAATTCTTTACGTATTCATTTATTTTTTTAAAAAATACAGTCCAATCATAAGCACTTCAAGGTATACCACACATTACTTACCTATTAGGTGGCATGCTCTTTCTGTTTATTGGCTCCTGTGGCCTATTTGAGGCTGGCCTTTTTAAAAAGGGGCAATTGAGTCTCTTTCAAGACTGGTAGTAACTCCTGTCCTGCAAGGAGGCGCCTGTCCTGCAAGGAGGCACTTACAATCTCCAGGAGCCAAGTGATTATCCCTGCTCCACACAATAGCAGGAAGGCCAGGTTCCAAAGAATAGGTGAGAGGAAATAACCTAAACAATATTCCTTCTCTTTCTTCAGAGTTCCCAGACTGAAACAAATCCCAGATACAGCAATAGTGCAAGACAGTGAGCTAATCACTATAAAGACAGCCCATATGGGCTCAAAACCATTAAATCTGAACAATTTTATCAGCAAAGTTCTATAGAAAATTGTTACGACGGGGGAGGGAGGAGCTGTATGTTAATATCTCCCTATTAGGAAGTTGGTTGTCATAAACAAGACTGCCTGTTAATACAATACAGGAGAAATAGAAGACATGCTTTGCCCTCTTTATTGCCACAAAGTAGGCTCAAATATGAGCATGTACTTTATTCAGGCAATTCGATTTTAGTGCCACCCACTCACTCAGATTTGCTTTTCATCTTTTTCCACTGGCCATCTAGACCAGGGGTGTAAACTTGCATCATCACATCATCATGTCACATGTTGCGATTCCCCCCACCCCCATTCGCTATAACGGGCATGGCCAGCTCATGATGCATCCAGCCCGTGAACTTCAATTTTTGACACTCCTGCTCTAGATATTGTTTCTCATCTTCCTGCCCTGAAGACCCTCATTAAATCAAGAACCTGGCTGGGAATGGAGTAGAGGCTACCAGAGGCTACTCAGGAGGTAATACTGTTTGGGGTCTGATTTGTCTCCCATTGCTAGTTACTCAATAGCATTGCACATAAGTGCTTGCTGGATAATTGGGAAATTATTTAAGTGCATTTTAGATTGATTAGACATCTTGGGAAGCACATTCAAATGTCATAACTGCAAACAGTTCCTATATGAGGCAGTCTCTAAGCAAGGAGTATCTGTATCCACTGTAAGACAAAAACAAGGTCTGGTTTATGATCATCTATATATTAGATCTTATATTACTTCGGCATAGTTGCCACAGACAATTTAAATTCCTCAGACTTGCCAAAACTGGTACCAGAAAGCTTAATCCAATACCAAAAGATGAAGGTTAACCCAATACCCTAAGCCCAGAAGCTATCTTTAGGACCTCAAAAAGTGCAGCAGGACACTTGATACACTAACTGGATGCCAAAGTTTTCTCTGTGGTTTAACGGAAAATACAGGATTATTCAGAGTTCTCAATCAACCTAATGAACACTGCTGAACTCCCTTACAATCACTTTTATGTACATATTCACAGAGAAAGGTAAATTATAATCATCCTGTTAAATCATTAGTGTAAGCATTCAGGTTTTTCCCAAGTACTTTATTCCAAAACCCCACAGGTTTTGTCCAATTAGCTTCTTACTTCAAGCAAGGGCTTCTAATCCCTGCCACATATTATGCAGTCTTTTAAGATTTAATAGAAGAGAGTCCAGTCAAACTAATAGGGCTGGGGTGCATCTAAATGGTTCCCCCCAAACATTCAGGGTCCATTGACCTTCACTTTCCATTGGTTAGTATTGAAGGTCTTCATCCAAATTGACCCTCCAACAGAGATCATCCAGTCATCACTCTCAGATTTGGCAACTGTTTTCTGTAGTTGATCCAATACTGCCTGATAACACACACTGATACTTTTACAATTTGAGTTCCAAAAGAGGTCCTGCTGAATTATAGTCATGAGCAAAAGAATGGCTCATATTAAAATGAGACCATGCTAGACTCATGTTCTAAAGTCCCAAAGTCATGCTCTAAAATTTAATTCTGCAGCACATTAACCTTCACAAACTTTTTAGAGTGGCAATGGAGTGGTTCAGCTGTCATAACTCAGCTGGTACTAGAATTCAGCAGCATCAGACTCTGCAATCCAACCAGATCCTATTATTCATGTCTGCCCAGAAGTAGTTTGTAGGCTTGGTTCAAATGGAATTTACTTCTCCAGAAAACTACCAAAGATTGTTCTCTCAACTATGTAGTTATATGGCATATGGTATTTATGGATGGGTTTCTGAATTTGTATTTCATTGCAGGCATCCAGCAAGAGATGGAAGAGAAAGGGGATTTGTCCTTCACCAGATACTCCATCATCCTGACAGTTCAGCTGATAGCTACAGAAACTGATTACAGTTCTTTTTTTACAGATGGATAGTTATATATTTATATATATTTGTTTTAATAAGTAAATAAAACCTCTAAACAGTCATGTTATTGCCAGGTACATTTAGTATATGTTTTGTGAAAATAGCAGAATAACTATTTGCTTTTCCTTTCCATTTTATTTTAGAGAATATTAATTCAGAAGCTAAATGTTATTCATATATGAATCATGTGTGTAAGATAATTTGGCCCATGTTCAAGGAAAAGTAACAACTGGTTAGTACATCCTGTTATTCTAGGATTCAGAACATGCAGCTATATGACTAAAGAAATTTAACAATTGTTAAAAAGCCTATAGCAATAAAAGTGTAAACAAGAAAAAATGGATGAAAACGATAATCAAGAAGAGAAGCAGCCTGGAAATGAGAAACTTCCTAAGAGTGAGAACAATTAACTAGTGCAACAGCTTGTCTTTAGAAGCTGTAGGTACTTTATCACTGGAGGTTTTTAAGAAAAGACTGGGTAACTACCTGTCAGAATAGGTATAGGATCTCCTGCTTGAGCAGGGGTTGGACTGCAAGATCTCCAAAGTCCCTTCCAGCTCTAGTCTGACTGATTGATATTATTGCGAATGGCATTTAAAATTATTAGAGAATATGGGAAAAAGCTATGTTGTGTAGTTAAACATCTTTTTTAACTTAGAAGGGAAAACTTTCATTCAGAAAAGAGGACAGTTGCTGAATTTTCATAGCATGATATCAGACATTTTGGGAGACAACACATTAGCTCACACTTTTGCTGACTCTTGAACAGTAGAATATACTTTAATGAAATCTATTTGTATATAGTAGGCCTTGACTTACAATCAGAATTTCCATTGCTAAGCAAAGCAGCTAGGTGAGTTGCACCTGATTGTATGACCTTTTTGCCACAATTGTTAAGCAAATGAATCAGGCGCTTGTTTAGCGAATCAAACTTCTTCCCTTTTCTCAGAAGCCTGATGAAAAGGACACAAATGTTAATCACATAACTCCAGGATGTTTTAAACACATGCCAGTTGCTAAGTGCATGAATTTTGATCATGTGACCATAGGGATGCTGCCAGTCATAACTGTGAAGGCTAATCACAAATAATTTTTTTCAGTGCCCTTGTAACTTCAGTGGCCTTGTAACTTCAAACAAATGGTTTTAAGTCAAAGGCTACCTGTACCTAACCCAATATTGGTGATGTCAAAGTTAAATGTATTTTGGATCCCTTAGAATAAAATGCCATATATAGAATATAATAAGTGTACCTTCTCTGTTGCAACATCTATCTTCTGGAATAACATCCCCAAAGATCCATGTTGTTCACACCCTGATAATGTTCTGGAAATCTTTAAAAACCTGGCAGTACTTCAGGGCCTTTTGATATTTGAGGAGTCCCTATCAGTTGTGGTACATCCTATATAGAATGTGGTTTATTCAAACACATTTTTTCTTTTGGTTTTTTAACTGGCAAGTGTCATTCTTGAGCCAACAGCCCTCTAAATTTAATGAGCAAACATTACTCCATGGCTCGGGACCCAGCTATTTACGAGACCGCCTTCTACCACATACATCCCTTCGATCGATCCGCTCCCATAAGGAGGGCCTCCTCCAGGTGCCGTCGGCCGGACAATGCTGGTTAACCACACCCAGGTGCAGAGCCTTCTCTGTGGCGGGCCCTACCCTCTGGAACGACCTGCCCCCCGAACTACGTACCATTACTGACCTCCGATTATTCCGCCAACATCTCAAAACACATATGTTTCAACTAGCCGGCCTAGGTTAACCCCGATTCTGAGTTTAATACTGTAAATTTTAATTGGAATTTTAACAATGGGATTTTAGCACAGGATTTATTTAATTGGTTTTTAATAATGGGGTATATGTTTTGTGCTGTTTTTAAGATGCCTGTGCGCCGCCCTGGGTCCTTCCCAGGAGAAGGGCGGGATATAAGTCTAATAAAATTGAAAATTGAACTTGAATGAATGCCAAGTTGCTCACAGACTTAGTTGTGTGAGCATTGCTATGAGTGTCATGAGTGCTTGTGGTCTCAGTTGCACGAGGTTCACCATGAGTATTGTAGGCCCCAGTCGCGTGAGCTTCACATGCGCTCGTGTCCCCACTCACATGAACATCATAGGAGCTTGCAGCCCCACTCGCTCAAGCAACCGCAGCCCCACTCACACAAGCAATGGGTGTTCACACGAGCGCATGGACATGCATGTGCCTGTCCCTCCCACAAAATAATCCTCTCTTTCCCCCTTTCCCCCACTCTGGGCTGCCAACCTGGAAAGGTTGGGGAACTCAATTCTAATCCAACCCCCTGCTCAAGCAGGAAACACTATACCATTTCAGACAAATGATTGTCTAATTTCTTCTTAATAATTTCCAGTGTTGGAGCACCCACAACACCTGGAAATAAATTGATCCACTGATTAATCATTCTAACTGCCAGGAAATTCTAGTCTAGATTGCTTCTCTCCTTGATTAGTTTCCATCCTGCCTTCAGGTGCTTTGGAGAATAGGTTGACTCCTTTGTGGCAGTCTCTTAGATATTGGAACAATGCTCGAAAAAATAATAAACTTCTAGAAACAAATAAAGTTATAACTAGTAGCCAGCATGGTTTTGTTAAAAACAGATCATGCCAAACCAATCTTATTTCATTATTTGACCAAGTGACTATATTAGTAGACTAGCAAAATGCTGTAGACATACTTAGACATCAACTAGGCATTCAACAAAGTAGACCATAACCTACTTCTTGGTAAACTAGAAAAAATTGGGATAGACAGCATCATCACCAGATGGATTTGTAACCTGCTGAAAAATTGTACTGAATGGAGTAATTCTTAATAGTGCAACATCTAAAAGCTAAATGGAAGGAAGCAGTGGGGTACCACAAGGTTCCATCTTAGGCAGAAGTGGTATTCAGTAGGTTCTGACGAGTCCTGGAGAACCGGTAGTGGAAATTTTGAGTAGTTTGGAGAACTGGTAAATACCACCTCTGACTGGCTCCACCCCCATCTGTTCTCTCTGCACCCCCATCTGTTCTCCCCATCTGTTCTCTCTGCAGATCAGCTGGGACTCAGGTTCCTGAGTCCCAGCTGATCTGCAAGGAATGGGGATTTTACAGTATCCATCCCCTGCCACGCCCACCAAGCCATACCCACTAAGCCATGCCCACAGAAACGGCAGTAAAAATTTTTGAATCCCACCACTGATCTTAAGCCTAGTACTCTTCAATATCTTCATAAATGAGGGAACAGAAGGGGAACACATTAAATATGTAGATGACACTAAGCTGGCCAGCACCTCAGAAGACAAGCTCAAGCTCCAAAAGGATCTTAACAGACTTAAACAATTGGCCCTATCCAAAAACATTAAATTTAATGTGGAGAAAAGCAAGATTTTCTCTTGGGCAGGAAAAACCAAAGGTACAAGTACAGATTAGGTGAAAACTGGGTCAAAAACGGTAATTGTGAGGGGGACCTTGGAGTCCTAGTGGACAATCACTTAAACATGAGCCAGCGCTGTGAAGCTGTCACTGCCAAAAATGCTAATACAATCCTTGGTTGTATAAACAGGCATAGAATCAAAACCATGTGAAGTATTAGTACCACTTTATAAAGTCTTACCATGTTTCCCAGAAAATAAGACCCCTGAAATAAGCACTTGGCCTTATTTTTGGGGAAATCTTATTATTTTTGAGATTCAGGAGGCAGAGTGCATGGTCACATTATAGCTGCTTCTGTGTTGCAATATTTTCAGGGGAGGGCTTATTTTAGCACATGCACTCAAAAGCTCGATTGGGCTTATTATCCAGGGAGGTCTTATTTTCAGGGAAACGGAGTAGTACGATTGCACCTGGAATACTGCATCCAGTTTTGGTCATCACATTATAAATGACTGAGGTAGCTCTCAATGTGAATGATGCCCAGAGAGACTGTGACGAGTCTTCATATGTTTGTGAACTTGGAGCCTTGAATGCTTTCTGAAAGGGCCTTATTCCCACTATCACTATCACTCTGCCTTGCTTGCTCAAAAGTGGGTGCCCACACTTCCCTCTCAATTCTTTGTTGGAGTATCAGGATCCAGAGGAAAGTTCTTCAAGAAAAATTAAGCCAACTTGCTAAGCCTAACTCATTTGTGCTTTTCTTTCTTCCTTTGCATT
Organism: Tropidonophis doriae; assembly: GCA_026931265.2. NCBI lineage: Eukaryota > Metazoa > Chordata > Lepidosauria > Squamata > Natricidae > Tropidonophis > Tropidonophis doriae. The sequence continues at coordinate 8,898 of JAPKID020000813.1, read as the reverse complement.
TTTATATGCTACATTCTCCTTCACTTGCAGGCATCTTTAAAGAGAAAAAAAAAAAGATACAGAAGTGATTGATTTATTATGAATGTGTATAGAGAAATAGGGCACACCAACATGTTTAAGAGTAGAAATGGTTCTATCAATTTAGCCACATCAAAATAAGAAATTGATCAAATAATTGTTTGCTACACTCTAACGTAACCATGATCCAAAACAAACATTTTGGATCTCCTGACTTGTTTATCTTTTTCCACATAAAGGATAACAGGTATTAAATCATTCTTTTCTGGACTGATTTTCTGGAAAAGTCACATTCTCAAAACTACCTGTCAGCCTCTGCTTGGCTGCTTGCTTCGGCTGCCAGGAGGGGGGACTTTGGTATTTGGGTATGGTATTAACTGGTGCAGGAGAGATATTGGAAAAGGGAGTTATGTTCTCACCATCTACTGCGCATGCTGATGGCTGGTGCCTTGAGATGGTCAAGCCCAACCATCTTGCATACCAATCTGATGATGCTTCTGGAGATGCAACCCACATGACACCTGAGGGATTTACAGATTGGACCATAGGGTGAGGAATGTTGGTGAGAGGGTGTTAGACATATATTGATATGTATGATTTCGCACACTATGGTTTCAGACCTTGCTTTACCTCGCTGCTATCTTTTCATAACCAGTAAAAGTACTCTTAATTCTTCAAAATGGAGTTGAGTGGTTTCTTTCTTGGTTAATGATGGAGGCTGGCCTGACAATTGGACTGCTTTGTGCGGTAGGTAACAAAAATTAGTTTTATCTTTAAGAAATTTTATCCCTATTCTAAATCATGATACTTCAAAACCATAGAAGTATGCTCTTGGTTAAGTTCATGATCCCTGACTAGTATTTTGCTCTACTGTTCCACCTGACTTTGAAAATGAGTTGTAAGTCTTTTCCATTATTCCTGCCTGAATAGTGTGGGGGGGGGAAATGAATCTAGTATTGTGCTTTGTGGGGATCCTGAAGTGTAGATGAACCAGAGAACATATTTTAGGCTTAGATGCTTGTTGCAAACCATGTTTATTTGTTTAAACTGGCATTATACTATTTTTTTCTAAAGTCACAGAGACTTTTGCAACGATAAAATGGTAAAAAGAATGATGAAATGTTGTGAGGCTGGTTGGAAGTGATTTATATGGCTTTTACCAACAGGTTGCTAGGATATACAGTATTAATTTATTGGAATCCTATAGCTTCCCTGTCCAACATACAGTTGATCCAGCATGCATTATTGATTTTTTAAATATTTATATTATTTTTAAAATATATTCAATGGCTAAAGTTCTCTGGAAAGTTCACAATAAAACACACAAAAAATATGTTCTGAGTAAAAACGTGTATGATACAATCAACTAAAAATACAAAATACAAACACCATATAAACTAGACAACAGCACACTAATCATTTAGAAACTAAAACAATATGAATTAAAAGCTATGTCAAAGGTTTGGGGAAATAGGAAATGTCCTCATTTGTCATCAAAATGATCCTCATACTCATGCCAGTTGAGCTTCTCTACCGAAATATATTTAATATATAAGTTAGAGAGGGAATTCCATAAATGGGATGGCACAGAAAAAGTTATCTTCTTTCACTCGCTTACTTTAGTGAAAAGACTTTTAGTTAAGGACATCATTAGATAAACTTAAAACCCCAATGGCTACATATGGAAAAGATATTACTTCAGGTAACCTGGCTCTAAGCTGTTTAAGGCTTTAAAAGTCAAAGCCAAAACTTTAGCAATAGTGCTAAGATGTTTATAACAGTCTATAGTGGTTTGCAGCATTCTCTGAGAGATTTACAAATGTCAGCATATTGCCCCCAACAGCCTGGGTGTCTATTTTATTGACTTTGGAAGGATGGAACACTGAGTCAACCTTGAGTCAGTCAGGATTGAACTCCTGGCTGCGGGCAGAGTTAGCCTGCATTCTAACCACTGTGCCACTATGGTTCCTTTGAATTGCATCTGGAGACAGACTGGCAACCAACATAGATGGGGAAGAACAGGCATAATCTGTTCAATCAGCCAGTTCCAGAGAGCAATCTTGATGCTCTATTTTGAATTCATTAAAGTTTCCATACTGTTTTCAAAGGCAACCTTCTGCACTTTGCATTGCAATTATCCAACTGGTAATAGTTAAATCCATTCATTTGCAGCTCATATTACAATTTATTACCCCATAAACTTATTTTCTTCTTTTTATGCAATAATTGGAGACTTATGATATTTTTTTAACAATTTTCCATTTAAGGAAATGACATTTAAATATATATTTCTAAAATACCTCATCTAAAACATGAACTTATCATATATTAAATATATTTTCTTTCTAAATATGGATCTCAAAACATGTTTTGTTACACTATCATTTAACTACTGAAATGTTTAGTAAGTGTGGAAGTCAGTGGTTCTCAGACGTTTTTTCAGGTCACTTCATATCCAAATTCCTCAAACATCCCTAGTGAAGTGTTGACTGCTTTTAATAGACTCAAAGAGCTTTCAGGATCAGATTAACATTGACAATAGGATGCAGTGAACTGGACCATATCTTTAATTAAATTGCACTGAAATTAGGAGCAGCTGTATTCTTGGAACAGGTTTTCGCAGTATTGCACTCAACTGCTACATAGATTATGGCAATAACAGTTGCCTTAGGAAGTCATGCAAGTAGATTGCATCAGACTGCGGAGCTTCATAGGAACTCAACAATTAAAATAAAAACAATTCTGGGATTTGAATAGGCGCTGGCTAACTAAATGGTTTAAAAAAAAAACAGTGATAGAAAATAGAGCAAGCCCCCTTTCAGAATGGGGGGAGGTCACAAGAGGAGTAAAGCTCATATTTCAATGCCCTGTTTTTCTAGCACAGCAGCAAGGAGTATGGAAGTTTTTCTTTCATTTTTTAGAAGCCATTGCTGTACTATTCAACTGTTGTTTGAAACCAGCAAACATCAATCTGTAGGTTATAAAACTGACTTATTTAAACAATCTATATTTCATATTAATTGTAGCTCAAATGACATTGTTAATGAATCGTGGAAGCAAAAGTTTTTGAACTCAGAAGCAGAGAAGCCAGAGGATATATATCTTAGTTTCACTCTAGTTTGTATTTGTCACGCTAATTTATGAGCCAGTCCACCAACCCTGGTGACTTCTAGATGTATCACATTACAACAACAACACCCCACCCCGTATTTCGCCAGCCTAATGTAACAATTGACAGTGTTGGTTTGGAGATGGTGAGAATTATAGTCTAATATATCTGGATGATTCAGGATAGGGAATTAGTCTAACTGTGCAATTATAACTGTATTTCATCTCTCTCCACAACCGTCAATGTACACAAAAACACCTCAGAGAAATCTGTAAAAGCCCTTGGCTACCTGTTAGAATTTATGGGTATTCTTCATTTCACTCTCAGACCCAGTATCTGAGCAGGAAAGCAAGTATTTAATGCCTGGGGTTGAAAAAGTATTATGTCAAGTCTATTGTGGGTTTTATTTATTAATTTTTTATGCCTGCTTTCCCCTTTATAAGATGAAATAAATCCCAATAAATTTCAGATCATTACTAAGAGATAATATGGTTCAGTTGATCATGATTTACAGCTCTTTCAGAACCGGCCAAAAGTGTGTGACATAAATAAAAAAACACATCAGTTTATATTGGAAAAAGATGATTAGATAGCATTATTTTTGAGCTGCTAACACCAGTGAAAAGAAATAATAGAATAGATGGTAGCAATACATGATTATACAGCAGAAGTTTTAATTATGTAGTGGATTGCTCCCCAGCCTGGAGGCCCCTTGGACTTCATTTAACAACCTTCAAATTCATTTAATGGCTGCATCAAGAAAAGCAGGGAGTCTAGTCATTAAGCAAGGTTTTTTTCAGCTGTTGCAACTTACAACCATAATGGGCAGACTCATACTTCTCATAAAAATACACTTGGTCACTGTATTGACAACAATGCTGATCTGATGTACCACTCTGTTAATCTGTTGTATTTTCATAGTCTTAGTGCCATCTAGCATGAAATAAAGTTATCCCTCAGAATCAACCCAGCTACTGTACATTAGAAATTAATGGTTATGTTTTCATTGGACAAAGTATTTTAACCATGAGTTCGGGATGCTTTTCATTTGTGGAAGCCAAACAAATCTATAATGGAAATTGTAGATCTGAAAAATAAAACTGAGGTCATCTGTAGATTACCTAAACTAGAATTTAGAAAGTTCTCTTTCCAAAGTTTTATTTTAAAATCATTTTAAAATCATTTTTATTTTGGTTTTTTCTTTCATGCAGATTTTGATCAACCTGATTTCAAAAAAAGCATTGTTTGTCCTGAAGATTTAAGAGTTGGAACCATTCTCACAGGAAGAGTTGAAAATGCTACTCTCTTTGGAGTTTTTGTTGACATTGGAGTTGGTAAAGCAGGATTAATTCCAATTCGTAGCATAACAGAAGACAAACTTTCAAAAGCGAAGAAAAGAAGAAGTCTCGGTCTTGGTCCAGGAGAAAAAGTTGAAGTCAGAGTGCGTGAAATTGATCTTCCACGGTCCAGAATAACTTTAGAATTGATTCGTGTTTTGTGAGCAATTTTTAGACATTTTTCATAGTAAGGGCTATAATCTCAACGTTGATGAGAATATAGTATAAAAAGGAGGAGCAAGTTAAAATCTTCATTCAAACTATAGCTAAAAGGGCATGCTAGCTATTGACAAAAAAAGCAAAAAAATCTAGTTGTATGAATAACTGTAATCATCAAGGTTGCAAAGGCTATCAATTTAGCTATAGTTGTTTGTAGTGGTTTTTTACAACAGTTGTGAAAATCACTTATTTCTTAACATCCAGCCTTTGGCTTCCATGAAACTTACTAAAAAATAGAATACTTTCATGGGCATTTGTGAAACATGTTTATGGTTTAATAAGTGCCTGAAACAAACCATCATTCCTCAATCAAACAAAATGGTTAAATCTCACTAATCGAAATGATCCAGTCAAGCAAACTACATTTTATCAAGAGTATTCTTGAGTTCTAGGATTTTTTTAAATTCCTATTTCCATAGTTGTACATTTCAAATTTAACTTTAAAAAGTAACAAAAATATATTCGGATGTTTAAGTGAGTATTATGGAACTTTGTATCTCCAATTGTAGTTGATAATTTGGTTATGATAGCTCTGACTATTTTCCCCTTCCACAATCTTTCATTCCTATTAATGTAAAAAGTCATATTAGAAAAAATCTTTCATCTGAAATTCTTTATGGTAAACTTGTGCCTGGGCTGTATAAAACATTCTCTACATATAAGAATGTCAGAAAAAAATAATTCCTTGCTCTTTCCATAGCAGCTTTAATTTTCTATAAGGAAGGATTTTGTCTGCATGAAGGAATATTCAGCCATCTTATTCCATTACTATAATGTGAAATAACGCAGGCCTGACCCAGTTTTTTAATAAAATAGTTTAAATTTCAAGGGTAACTTGATCAATTAACTCCAGCTGTTACCTTATGTGTAAATTTTTATTAGCTTCCATGTAACTATTGTCCGTTTTTGTTATAGAGAGAATCTGTCATTTCCTTTGCAGTTTCACCTCAATAGTATGGATGGTTCTTTAGAAGATTTTAATTTGCACTTATTTTACTTTTTACTAGCTGACCCTTTTTAAAAGAGAATAGTAATTATGGAAAGCAAGTTTGTTTAGATCCCAAATTACAGGGAGTGTTATATTATCTCAACCTGGAAAAAATTGTTAACAGCAGGTACTGATTTTGTATATATGTATACTGAGTTATACAATACATTGTAATTTTGATAAACAGCATTTTCATTTAGAAAAAAATTGACCAATGTTTCCTTGAAAAACATTTTTATTAAAAAATGCATTTGCCTGAAAGGTCTTTTTGTCTTAATTATTACTTGAAATCAGCACATAAATTTTTTGTACAAACATTTTTAGAACTAGTTTTGTTAGATAACCACTTTGTGAACTCTGCTGTGGGATCAGTTTTACCAACTGTATTTGCTTTCATTATTTATGATTCTTTCACATTCCTCATTTATGATTAGTATCAGGAAAACTAAATACCATAGGCATGTGCAAGGGGCAGCTGATGATAATAATGATGTTCAATATATGATTATTGCAACGAGATTTCTTAAGCCCACAGATGGAAAAACTACCCCCTATGGAGGAATTAGTTTTAGTTTAGTTAGTTTAGTTTATTAGTTTTTTATACTGTCCTATCCCCGAAGGACTCAGGGTGGTGTACAGTCAAAGTAAAACAGATATATAAAAGTTAAAAACAGTTTAAAAAACATATTAGATAATTTGGCCACAAGGAATGGTGGTAAAGTTGACAAATGTTACTGAAACTGATACATTGCCTTCTTTGATTAGAGAAAAAACATTTACATTTATTGATGACTGGAAGGGTCTTATGAACTTTGTGGGTAAAAATGAAAAAAAAAGATTTATGATTTGATGATTAGAGAGGTTAGATAATAGAAAGAAGAGTTAAGGAAAAAGAAAGAAGAGTAGTACAATGTAACTTTAAAGAGAGATTAAAATATATTTGTAGTTCATAACTGTTGTGAAGAATAGCCACCCAGAGTTTCTATATCATTGAGATAGACAGTGAAAACATTTAATAAATAAAATAAATATCAGAAGGAATTTCTTCCTACCTTTTTTCTTTCCTTTCTTTTTTACTTCATTTTTTTCTTTTTTTCATTTTTGCACTTTTTGCTTTTATTTTTTTCTTCCTTCATTTTGTTAATTTTAGTTTATATTTTCTGTGCCTGTTTAAATTTTGAAGTAAAATTTATAAACAAAAATATGATTGATTGATTGATTGATTGATTAACTCTGGGCAGCTTACACATTATTAAATATATTTGACACATACTGGCATCAAATATTATGAACAAATACCTAAGGACAGATATGTTGTTACCATATTTCATTTTTCCAATATTATGGCTAACTGGAGATACTTATACCAGAGACTATATATTGAGGCTCCAGAGATAAATACTTTACATACCTTTCTGTTTCCTGAGCAATGCTTGTGTGGAAGGAAGTTTATTGAGCAATAAGGGCAGTGATTTTTTTTTCTATTTCTCAGCTCTTTTTGTGTCCAGAGAGAGCCAGGGGGTGGCCATTTTACCCAATCCTTTGGTAAGGAGAGGCTGTGGAAATATATGTAGAGCCTCTATGGGGACTATTATGTAGTCATCTGTTGAGTAAACTCAGTCACATTCATTTTGGAGTTGGAATCGGCTATACCGTTGAAGTTTGAAGTTGCTTGAAGCTTATGTGTCCCAGTTATCTGGAAAGAACTCAAACATGAATTCAGCCATAAAGACATGGACAGGATCCTGGTTGCTATGAATACATTCTCCTATGTTATAGATCCCTGTCCCGCCTGACTGACCACGTTCCCCCATGAGTGATTGATAGTTGGGTCCAGATGGTTGTGAATGTTTCAGTGTGGGAGAAGATGTAATTGACACTCCTCACTGGACTTTCTCCAGTGGAACCCCTCGTGGGCTCTATGATCTGTTATTGCTGACTGGAATTTTTGACATTATGTGTTTTCTTTGTTTTTATTGTATAATTTTGTTTTGTTTTATGCTGTTAGCTATTCAGAGTTGATACGGAACCAGGTAGCATAAACAATTTCATTGTCAGTTCCGAGCCTGGTTGTTGTATCTGTTATCATTAATTTGGTCATCTTAATATTAAGTCCCATTTTTTCCTTGTGTTTCTTGGCTTTAATTACAATTGCCTTTTCAGCTATGCAAGTAATGCCATGAGCATAGTGCAGGTGATTGATGTTTCTTTCTCCAGTTTTAAAACCACACTCATCTTCCATTCCATTTTCCCTCAATATATATTCATTACTTGACTCCTAACCATATGGTGAGACATAATTTTACGTGGGCTTACAAAATATGATTTACGTAAATTATGGGTCAGTGTTATTCAGGGGCCAGTCCTAATTTTACTTGAGAATTGGTGAATACCTTTCACTCAACCATAGTGATTTATTTATCTTTGGCTCTAACTTAACACAAAAAACCATCTACTGTGACATAGTGTTATTCTGTATTTTAGACTAAGCATTCCTTCCATATTCAACAAGATAACCTACCTTATCACATGAGATAGCAAAGTTATCAACCAATCATTAATTATTACAAACTTATTAAACCCTTCACCACATAGCACATTCCCCTGTCTATAATAAAAGTAAGATGGAATAAATTGAATTTCAATAATACACAGCTGTTTTTAAAAAGCTTTATCTCAAAGAAGTGAACTTCTAAATGAAATAGGATGGCTGCCAAAGCTATCTGGTCCACAGGAAAAGGGTCATATTTTTTTTCATATCTACAGATACTTAGCGATCAGTCATATATATTAAGTTTGATGTCATGATAGTAAAATTGCATGAAAAATGTACTAACTGCATTTAAGATGAATAAAATAATGGTTTTGCTAGCCCTTCACTTTCATAGCTCATGAAAAGCTGCAACTGAGAATATTATTTGCTTTAAAAAAAGATACCCAAACTCTTCATAATTTGCAAATTTTACAGAAAACATGACAAAAATGTGTTGGAGGCTTTACTTAGATGTTTAATTTGTTTATTTTAAGATATGTTTAACTGTTTTAAGAAAAGTCCTGACATGATTTGCAAACATAAGCTACTATGAGAAATAAACAAAGACAACTAGAGCTCTTTTGACATGTAAAATAACACATAAAAAGGTTCAGCTTACCTCTCAGTTAGACTATTGTAACGCTCTCTACGTGGGGTTGCCCTTGGGATGCGTCCGGAGGCTGCAGTTAGTCCA
>JAPKID020000812.1:4023-16485 GCA_026931265.2 Tropidonophis doriae | reverse complement strand
GGCTTCCTGCCTAGGCAGGGAGTTGGACTAGATGACCTCCAAGGTCCCTTCCAACTCTGCTATTGTATTGTATTGAGTCTCACTGGCTTCGTCTTCTACTGCTTGGCTTTATAAGCCTTTTTCGTACCTTAAGGGTCAACGCAATAAGGCCTCTTGCCTTCCCTGTTCTTGTGGTAGCTTGTTGGTTACTGACCCTTCCCTGTTACTCATATGAAGCTTTTTTTTCCCTTTTGACCAATAATCCTGTTGCACAACATGTTTTGACTTCCAACTGCTCTGCATTCCAAATATCTCTATTTTCAATGGACCATTTTGTATTCGCAATGGCCTTTCTCCTTTAAACAAATTGGCTGTTTTCAAGCATGAAATGGGTTGTTTTGCACACATTGTGAGGCTCTTCAAGTTCAACACTCGCTCTTTTGATCTTGGGGAGGGGGGGAGGGGAAAAAACTGGGCATTCTCTGCCCACCTAATAGCACGTGTTGCACTTCAGACCGAACTATTTCATACCTGAAGGGAGTTGTTTCGGAGTCTTGATAGTTTGTTCGGAATTAAACACAATTGGAATCAACAGGTTGATTCATCTCTAATGAATGAAAAGGACACGGTGGCTCAATGGCTAAGATGCTCAGCTTGCCAGTCAGAAAGGTCGGCAGTTGAGTGGTTCGAATCCCTAGTTCTGCATAATGGAGTGAGCTCCCATGACTTGTCCCAGCTTCCGCCAACCTAGCAGTTTGAAAGCATGTAAAAATGCAAGTAGAAAAATAGGAACCACCTTTAGTGGGAAGGTAGCAGCGTTCAGTGCGCCTTCAGTGGTTAGTCATGCTGGCCACATGATGATGGAGACATCTTCAGACAGTGCTGGCTCTGACTTTGAAATGGTGATGAACACCGCTCCCTAGAGTCGGGAACGGCTAGCACATATGTGTGAGGCGAACTATCCCAATAGTAACAGGATCAAAATTTGGATGCTTGGCAATTGGCATGTATTTATGATGGTCGCAGTGGCCAGGATCATTTTGTGACCTTCTGACAAGCAAAGTCATTGGGGAAGCCAGATTCACTTGACAATCATGTTACTAATATAACAACTACAGCAATTCCCTTAACTAGCAAGAAAGATAATAAAATGGAGCAAAATTCTGTGACTATCTTGCTTGGCAATGGGAATTTTGGGCTGAATTGTGGTCATAAGTTGAGGACTACCTGTATATGAAGAGATTTAGTTTCAATATTGTTTTAAAGACTTAACACACTTTTGAACATTCTTGAAATGACTTTACCACCCTTTGCTTGTAATTTGTAACAGAAGTAGTTGTAATGAATCCTAGGATTATCTGTGTCCACCTTAAACACTGACTGCTCCTGTCTTCGATTTCTGAGTTTTCAGAGAAGTATTTTATTCTCCAACATCAAAAAAATACTTAACCAAATAATGGAACTATCTAATAATGGGATATCTATAATTACTTCATATTAAAGAAGTACCATAAATCTGATGCAGAACTCAATCTTCTTTGGAAACCATTTCTAGAAACTGAATATTTTAATTTGACATAATTTTCATGTTATTTATCATATATTACAAATGTATTGTTTATTCTTTATAGTTTTTATTTTTTCCTCTTATTGATTTTAATTGTATTGACAAAGTATTTTTAAAGTTGAATGTTCTGACTAGAAATTGTATATAAAATGTCTTATAGTATTTTAAGTTTTTAATTGTGTTAGAATGCATTAGCCATATGATATTTTGGATTTATTGATTATTTGAGATTTGTTCACTATCTGCCATTTTTTGTTTTTTAAAAATATATGTACCCCATACTTATTTTCTTTTCAATGCGTATTTGAAAAATAAATAAAAACAAAATACATTAATGTTACTTTAATTAAATATAGAAAATCCCTTATCAGTTAGGTAATACTTTCATATTTTAATTTATACACTTCCGTTATATTTATATTGTAACTGAAAAGTGATATATTGCTAAATATCAGAATATTATTTTTCTAGTTTAAAATCATGTTAAATAAAAATGTATATATAAATCTTTTTTACTTAATCCAATAGCAATTCTGTATTCTACCAAGCATTAGGATGTGCAAAAACTTCCTGTGCTTGAAGCAGCCTTTTCAAGTATTCCAAACTTGAATTCAAACACATAGGTTGCAAGAGTTTTGTTTCAAGCTTTGCACAAAACATACTGTACTCAGAACAACACTTGCCCATTTTGAGCAACATATTGACATGCTCAATGTGGTGCCTTGCTCTGCAATTCAATGTTGGGTTTTGCGATTATTGTTTTAGAATATTTGTCCATGTCTAGCCAGTTATGTATCTACATTGGTTGGTTTAGACTGCCATTGAGGTGTTCCGGGGATGGAATGCTAAGGCAGAGTAGAATTCCTGATTAGAAGCCTGAGGGCTAAAGAGCCATGTAGTAGTGAACTTAAATTTATCTTCTCCTTTAGACATATCTCTTTTACTCATACCATTCCTATTTGTTCAGGTGGGTAGGGAATAATTCTTACAGTTAGATGATGGCTATATAACCCTCCCCCTTCCATGACATCCTATCTTTAAAAAAACCGATGACTGGGAAGTTATAATCAGATAAAAGGCCAGTTGATAATACTTCTTACACCAGAAATAATGGCATCAATTATTATAATAGTGGGTGCCACTAGTCGTAGTGAGTACCTCTACCCTCCCTTAGAAGCCCAGAACTAAGTTTGAGGGACAGGGGAATGAGGAGTTACCCTATCCTGTGAATGAAGATCACAAATGAGATGATTCAGAGGAATCAGTAGATTATCATCAGCAAAGTAGAGTAGGAACCATCTGGATGGGGAATTGTGGCTGCATTATAAGCGTGCAGTTTTAAGACCCACGATATACTTCTGAACTGTTGCAATAGGTGAGGACACAATGTTTACTCAACATCATGAATACTTAAGCACCTTCTTGGGCATCTTCTACTGTCATAGAATCATAGTGTTGGAAGGTGTCTAAGAGGTGATTGAATCCTACATCTGCGCAAGGATTTACTACGCTATCTTTGATAGAAAACTATCCGGCTATTAATAGCAGCAATAGGAAGCCTGCAGTAAGTAAAGCAGTCATTTGTGAGCAACAAGAAGATGGCCCAGAGACATCAGATTGGGAATTATGTATATTGTGAATGAGGCTGATGAACCTTTCAGCACTTGATTGCATGTCTCTCTGATCCCCAGGAGTAGAGAAATAATTGAAGCTCTCTCTATACTTCTGCTATATGGCATGAGTCAGTTTTTGCTTTCAGTTCATTTTTAAAAGAAAAACTTTGAGTAATTCCAGGAAGTGACCCAAAGGTGAAGGAAACTTGATCAGGAACGGATCTCTCTCTTGGTGGACAAAGCTCCTTGTTGCAGATGAGGCTCAGAAGGAGTAAGGAAGAAAATGCTGTATCCAAAGAGAAGAGAGGCTTAATAGTAGTAGCAGCAGACAGGACTCTCTTTCCAGCTTGGGAATTTTCTTAGCATGCCCAAACATACCAGCCTCATCTTGGTATAACATCTTTGCTGAATTGCCAAAAGAACAGAAGCCACTATGTGAGCTTGAAGAGGATAAGAAAACTACCTGTTTTGGAGTGCTGTACCTGAAAGAAGTTGATCAATAGCAAGTTCCTGCATCCTGAATGACAGATCCAAGGCAAGTAATGCTGTGATATCCCATTGTTCCCACATGGAATATTGACTCGGAAGTACAAACCTCTTTCTTAAGGCACCCTTCTTTTCATGAAGCCATTGGAGAGAAATTGAGAGATAACCCCTTACTTCACCCTTCAAATCACAGGCAGCCAGCTCTCCATTGGGGAGTGCTATCCCCTTTAATAGCAGCTGATCTGCCTCTCTAAAGCATTAATTTCATATTAGGGCGAGCCCCGGTTTCTTTCCCGTACAAAGAGATTCAGTCAGGGATCACCTGAGTAATCTGTACTGAGACCTATCTATATATTGCCCCACCTAAGGTAAAATCTGTCAGCTTTCTCTCAAAGTTCTCCCACTCTCACCTCCTCCTTCATGCACAGCCCATAAGGATGTTGCTAAGTCCCAATCAGTCAAGGTGCAGTAACTCTGAAGAGACCCCATACCATTCAAAGCACATGCACATGAAGCCAATTCTCTGGATTGCAGCAGAATAGATTCCAGGCCAGAGAAAAGGAGAAGAAGATGACTTGCAACCTTAGGTCATTGTTTGTCAAGTGGGTAAGTAATTTGTTGTTTTTCAAACATTCTTCGCTATAGGGAAATTAGAGTTCATGAATGCCCTCAACAGAATGCCAATGTCCCCATATAAAGAAGCAGTTCAGTGGAGATAAAATAAGGCAGGTAAATCCAATTGTGTATTATGTGCATGAACCACATGTGTTGCTGATGTTTAACAGTTGTTATCAATTATACATAGAAGAACTACTAACATTGTACCATATTGGAATGGGTTTGTAACTGTTTTTTGCATTTGCCTTATATTCTATGCATGGTATTTGTTCTCTAGATGTTAAATTTCATGATGCCTTTTGAAAAGAAATGATATTTTTCTTCAATTATAAAGATTGAAGTTAAAATCAACAAGACATGAGGAAATGCACAGTGCATCTATACTACACATGCACACCAAAGCTTAGCAAACCAACTTAAAGTCTTTTCACAATATCTTCACTGTTTATTTGGTTACGCTTTGACTTTTATTGTGTTGATACATAGCTTCAGGATGCATTTTAAAAATGCATCATTGGTTGCATTTTGCTAGTTCAAATATGATGTATGTATTAATGCATGCACTCTAAAATCTCTTGTATGTATTCATGTTGAACTTTCAAAAGACATTAAAAATGAAGGATTTTCTGTTGGGTTGTTTTACTGGGCTTTGTTATATATACTCTCTACACTACTCGTCTACACTATTGTTTTCTATTTTGAAAAGTAGTATTTTTTTCTATTATAGCATTCTTAATATTATTTACATGCAATTTTTGTTGACTTTTTTTCAGAACCTGGAAATGACCATAATAATGCTCTGTGTGTGTGTGTGTGTGTGTGTTTTTTCAATTTTAGTATGTGGAGTTTTTGCTGCGGAAAAATGAGGGAGGAGATATCTTTGTGCTTTATAGTGCACCCTTCTCCCCATGAACCCACCTAATGCAACACAGGCATTAATTGCAGCAGCCTTCTGGACTGGAACAGTCCCCGTATGACCATGTGTGGCTATTGGCAAGAAGCTAGGCCAAAATACTTTCATATTCTTTCTATTTGTAATGGAAAACTTTAAGAGAGCAGGGGAAAGTGTTCCCACCACATTGTGCAAGAGGCTTTCAATAAGCATATTTACTATGGGCATGAAGGGCATCCTTTTCTTGATTTTTTTCTTCTAGATGGAGAAAATGTGGAACATTCAAAGTCTGGTTCATCCTCAGAACACTTGACTAAGGCTGTTTTGTTCTGGCCTCAAAACAAAATATGTTTCCTATTTTATGCATAATCGTGGCCATATCTATATTTTGTCATGATCAGTTCCAAGGTTAAAATTGAATACTCTGAATATATCCCTTTTGTGGAAATTCTTCATCCTTAATAATACTTTGCTTTTTACTTTGAATAGCTAGACATAAAACTCTTGCTGTCTATTTCAAGCAAGCCTGGTTTTTTTTTACATTTGCTTCTGTTTAGGAGATTGCATGTATATAGTACAATTCCTGCTTCTATGAATCTAAAAAAATCAAGATGGTAGAAGTATTGAAAGTAGCATTTTGAAGTCAAGATTGAGTTAAGCTAGAAGCTTCAAAATCTTATGAGTCCTGCAGAAGAGACAGAAAAACACATTATTTAAGCATGCTTTGTATAGTATTAATTCAACTTCAGTATCAAATCAAATATTTATTACTGTTAATAACAAGCATAAGAAAGGGTACAAATATAAAAAACAATGCAACAAAATAAAATTACATATACAAACTAAGAAATATATTAAAAATGTAAAAAATGTCTAAAAAGATCTAAAAAGTGGGTAACAGCAATGAATAAGGCATGGAGGAGCATAGTAAACTGTCAACAATATTCCTTATTTGTAGATATTTCTTAAGGCAAGGCATAATATTTCATGGATGGAATGCTTTTTAAATTCAAGATAAAATAAGTATTTTGCATGATCTATGAATAATTATGAAATATGACATTTACATATAGAATACAATGTCAATATGACATTGGGTACCTGAGCTTAATCTGGTTGACTGATGAACAGCGTATTATAACGTTAATTGCTTAGCTTTTGATGGATGCAGTAAATTAGCAATACTTCTAAACCTCTTTTCTATAGTATAAATGAATACACCTTCTCTTTTCTTTCTCTGTTCTGTTAACTTTCTGCTTGTTGGTTCTTCTTTTTCTGCAGAGGGAGAATCGCAGGCTTCAGGAAGCCAGCATGCGACTTGAGCAAGAGAATGATGATCTTGCTCATGAACTTGTAACAAGCAAAATTGCTCTACGAAATGACTTGGACCAGGTATGAAACCTTCCTCTGTAACTAAAGTTCTGTGGAAATCAGAATCCAATGGTAAAACAAAGTAATAAATAAACTAAAATAGAAAACCTAATTATCACTTAATGTTTGACATTGGTTATGTGTGGAAATTGAGTTTTACATATAAACAGAATATTTAGTGCATTCAGCAAGACAGTTGCAATCTGGGAGAACTGATAGAATTTCAGTTCTTTTTTTAGTATTAAAGGCAATTAATTAATCAGAAAATGCAAATTTGATATTTCCTGTTATGAGAAATTAGGACTTTGGAGCACTATTATTTAAAGATGGCTGAGAAAATGTATTTTTTTAAATGGGATCATTACTTTTATTCTACTATTAAGTAACAAAACTCTTACAACTTTTGAGACTTTACAAAAGGAATACAGTTTATCTAAAAATACAGAATAGCAACACAATAAAATAAAAATTAGAAAAATAAATTTGACTAATATGAAAGACACTTGGAATAGTATTAAGGTATTTTATATTTCCCAATTAATGGTTTCTGGCTTTAATAACATTAGTTACTTCTTATAACTTAAAAGCTTAATTACTTGAGCAAAAAACAAATAGAATTATATTCAAAGAATGTTTTTAAAAGTTTGGATTACGTTAAAGAGCATCATATAATGTAGTCCTCAGTTATTTGATTTCTTATTTAAAATGGTTCTTGTTTAAACTAGAGTTAAATATTATATTGCTGAGGGTTGTATTTTCTTTTTTCTTTATTTTCTTGGGCCCTTTTTGTCTTGTAGACTTTTTTAATAATAGGATTATTATTTTTTCCCCCTCCACTACATGGATTTTTTTAATATAATGGTTTCTTTGTTAAAGTGTATAATCACTATTTAGTAAATTAGCCAATATTATTACATATAATATTAAAATTGAAAAGTTTTACAGAATTGATAACTTTAAAGCTTAATAAAATTAATTGAAAAAAGCAGAGTTAAGTGCTATGTTTGGATGTTACAAGCATAAATAATTTGCTCCGTATGTTAACTACTGGCAGAATAAAATAAAAAAATAGATTGGAAATGTTCGCTTTGGATCTTTCAATATAGATATATGTATCATAGAGAATCATTTACAACCCCAGAGTTCTAGAACTGGGGGAAGAATAGACCCCAATTGCACCTATGTCCATATATTATTTATGGACATATGCCTGCACCAAGCATGCTTAGTCAGGGAATCTCATTGCTCAGACCATGTCATTCTGAAATTCTCAGGCTGAAGATAAAGCAGATGTTTTGAATAAGGAACTGCTCCTGACTAAACAAAAACTAGTGGAAACTGAAGAGGAGAAACGAAAACAGGAAGAAGAAACAGCACAGGTAAAATAAGTTCCACTGATTCATGAAGTCATACCAAAGGGAAGGGGACAGAGAAAGTACCACTCTCTTAATGTAAAGAGATTTTGATTTTCTTAAACATTCAGTGTATCTTGTTTCAGTTACATAGAACAACCTTTCCTTGAGGTATTTGATCTTTGAATATCACTAATAGAAATAGTTCCTAAACTTGTTGGACAGATTTGAAAGTCATATTAGGAAACAAATTAGCATGTCTAGCAAGAGCATTAAGATGTTTAAGCTAATGTGTTTTGTCAGGTGCAAGAAGTCCAGAGCCAGGATAGAGTTCAAAAGTATTACAAGATAGCAATATTTTGTTATTATAGGAATTAAATGGATAGTTTAATCTCCTAAAATAAGTTATAACTCAGCATTTTCAGTTTTATTTATTTATGTTCAGATTTCTATTCTGCTGCAATTCATATGAAATGGTAGTATAGAACAGTAGCTTATTTAGACAAAAAGTATGTTTTAAAATTGTTCAGTAATTTTCTAGTTACCTAGATTGTTTAGTTGTTTGATTAAGATTAGTGTTAATTGGTTTTTCCCCCTTTATGCAGCTAAAGGAGATCTTCAGAAAGCAGCTAGAGAAGGCAGAATCTGAAATAAAGAAGACAAGTGCAATCATTGCAGAATACAAACAAGTAATTGATTTTGGAGGGACGGGTGTTACGTTTTCAGTTCCCTTTTAAGTTTATATAACTTGGAGAGGAAAGATTCTGTTAAGTACATTAATTTCTAGGTAAAAGTTTGAAATGATATGGCACAGGTACTTTAACTGTGTCAGAGGTACATTGAATCTTTAGATCTTTAAGAGATTCAGTACCTCACATGAAATCAACCAATATATTGAATTTAAAAATAGAATGAAGATTAGCAATGTGTCCATTGACCTCTAAAAAAACATTTCAAAAAGTGTGAAACTGAGATGCATTTTGCTGTCGTTGTAAGCAGTTTGAAGGGTTTTTTAACACCTATGACTTGGTCTTGTCCAGTTTTGTTTTGGTTTCAAACTGTAGCATATGTTCTTTATTTCATTTGTGAAATGTTTATTTTTACCATGATAATATATTTAGGGGTTTATTTCTGTATTTTTAAACTAAAAATACCAACACGTTATTACTTCCCAAGACAAATCTCAACCTGTTGCAAGTCAAAATTTACTTCTTAGCCATCAACTAGCAAAGTCTAGTTAATAAACATGCTTTCTCCATGTTCAAAACTGGCAGCAGACATATGACCCTCATACCAATAGTTATGGTATCTTAGTTTTAATTATCTTGGAAATGCTATTCAATTGGGTCCAGGAGGCAACTGGACTTTTTTGGTTTTTTCTTTTAAAGTCTTTCAATTGGGTGTGAATGGCCCTTGACAGAGTTGATGCATTGTAAGAAACTGATACTCTGATTCATTTTAAACATGTTGCTATTGTATTGAAGGATGTTTAATTTTTGAAATTTCTTTGAAAAGGAGGTCTAATTTAAAATATTCCTCCTTCTTTTAGATTTGTTCCCAGTTGAGTAGCAGACTAGAAAGACAACAAGTAGCCAGTAAAGAAGAACTTGAAGTTGTAAAGGTGAGAATTGATTTCTCTCAGCTTATAATGCCTCACTTCAAATTTAAAAACTGTTAGTGGTAGGCAGGAGGAGCAGACAATTTCACAACCTGAAACCATATTACTAACCATTATCTATGACCAGTAAAGATTTAGAAGTTCTACAGGCCTAAGAAATTTTCCTGTATAGTGGATTTACTGCAAGGGAGACATGTTAATGTATCATGTGCAACCAGTGGTGGGATTCAGCCAGTCTTCACCACTTCGGGAGAACCAGTTGTTAACTTTCTGAGCAGTTTGGTGAACTGTTTGTTGGAAGAAATCATTAGGGCAGAGAACAGGTTGTTAAATTATTTGAATCCCACCACTGTGTGCAACCTTTGAATCAAAGGAATATTGATATGTCTAGTCTGGTGCAGCCTTTTCATCCAAATCACCAGTTAAAACTATTTTTTTTAAATATTCAAAAAACTAAGGCCAACCATCACTTATACTTAGAAGAACGTCATTCCAAGTACAGTTGACACAAAGAAAAAGAAAAACAAAACCCAAGAATCTGAGAAAGAGATGTGGGAGTTATCAGCAGACATTACTAGTAATCAGAATAAGCAGGAATTAAAAAATGAATGAAAATAACTAGTTCAAACAGTAGACTCACAATAATCTTATGTTATGCCCAGTCATAACGTTTTCCAAAACATGACTGACTATATCAATAATGCACAGTTTTATTGAACAATTAATCTTTCTTCCTGAATCACAATTAAGTGATGTCCTTCAAATTGGCAAACAGTACAGTACAAATTAGATTCTTTGTTAGCAGGTTCTAATAAAAACTAAACTAAGTCGTATTGCAAACAAAAAAATAGGAACAGCTCTCCATCCTGTTTCAGTGAGGGCCCTAACTTTGTCTTCTATTTTGCACCTGAAATCCAAATAGTGCATAGGATAGCAGGCCAGTTGGAGCAGCTCTTGAAAAATAACACATGATCCCAAGATTAGTGTTGAAGAGCTAGCAATGGATCAGGTGCCAACTCTGTTGTGAACATTTTCTCCTATCTCCTGTTCTTGCTGAGTTGTGTTACTTGCTCTCTCACCTAACTGCCTTTTTCTATTTACTGAAGCACAATATTCCTTATATTATTACATTTATGTTAAATATAAACGTATATTATATAATTTTACAATAATCCCAGCAAAAAGCCTTATGCAGTATGGTGCAGTATTAAAAATATACTAAGGTATGTAGTATGTAGTATGATATGTATGATACGTAGTAAGATTACTGTATGGTTCATACCCAGTGATACTCATAGTCTATAATAGATTTACTTGTCATGTCATATTAGACAATATTCATTGCTGAGAAGAACATGTGCCATCTGATTTCATTTTCTCAGTGACTAGTCACCAGAATATCAGACTGATATAGTGACTATGGCTGGACATTTCCGTTTTTCTTTTTGCATCATAGTCCTATAATTGACTATTTCAGGGAAAGGTGATGACTTGCAAACACTGTAGTGAAATTTTCAGTAAAGAAGAAACACTAAAAGTGCCTGCTGCTAAAGAAAGGTTAGGAGAAGACACAGATGATGAGAAAGATGCCCTTAAGAAACAACTGCGTGAGATGGAACTGGACTTGGCACAGACTAAGCTGCAACTTGTGGAAGCCAAATGCAAAATACAGGTAATGTAATTTTAGAAGTGTTTTCTTACATTGTTAAATGTACTGATTGTCATTGCATCCCTCAACATGCAAAGAATGGGTGTTGTGCAAGTTAGCCCATTCCCAGCCAAGTGGTTACAGCATAAAAAAAGCTGGATGTGATTTTCCCACGCAAAACCTGCCTTTTTCCTCTTCTCCCAGGCCTACCTCCTTGACCAATTTGTAAGTGCCCAGTAGTATTCAAAATAGGTGTCTTGGTAACAGCTCCAGGGCTTGGCATCTCTTTGGTGGACTTTTGGCATTTGATTCTCACACTCTCATATCCTTGGATCTGCTGGTCTCTTCTGGATTTGCATCTCTGGTTCCTGCCATCCTGTCAATCCTCTTCCCTACATCCCCATTCTCCCCCCACTCTTAGCGTTTATGGCAGAATGCCAGTGAAGCAAAGCAAGCTGAAGTGATTACGATGACAGAACTGCCAATATTACTTATTTGGTCTTTTAGTACTTCAAAGTAAAATGTAAGGATTTCTTTTCCTTTTACCTTATCATCTCAATATTCTTGTGAGATAGGTTGAGGTGAAATTCACTCTGAATTTGGAATGCTCATTGTCCCTAGCCAGTGTGGCCAACAGAGAAGGATAACGGGAATTGCAACCCCTTGCATCAGGAGGGGCACATGTTAGCTAGGCCTTTTTTATTTACATTTGTTCTTCATGCCAGCTCAGATTATTCTGCTATCTTAAATCACTCTTTTATCAGCACTTCATTCATTTCTTTCCTTAGGAACTGGAACACCAGAGAGGAGCACTTATGAGTGAAATTCAAACTGCCAAAAACTCTTGGTTCAGCAAAACTTTGAACTCTATCAAAACAGCAACAGGCACGCAGCCTCTACAGCAGCCTCAACTCTCATCGTCACCTAAAGAAGGCAGCACATAGTTTCAGCTGCACCCCATGCAAAAGAGCACAATGGACTCAGTCAGCTGAAGCCCTTTGGCCGTTCTTCCAGAGAACTTGTTCAAAGGGGAAGGCAGGGGACCCAGCTGGGAAACCAATTCCTTCTGTGTCTTTCATTTGTTTTAATGTGGCCCTTTCAGAGGGAAGTTCTATAATGGTTCTGTTTCATGTGGAATACTCTTCCCAGCTGCCTTGATGGAAGCCCCACCTCAGTTTTGTCTTATTTTACATGTCATTTTGTAGACCTAGATGTTGAAACATGGATAATTTAGAACTACTTGTTCCATTCGTTGCTAAAATTATTTATATTTTTTAAATCTTTCAAAAGAAGAAAAGAGCAAGGTAATTTGTCAGAA
>JAPKID020000811.1:0-16492 GCA_026931265.2 Tropidonophis doriae | reverse complement strand
AAGAGGAAAAAAAAACGAGTGGGAGGAGATCCAGAGTGAGATAAATAAAGTAAAATAAAAACTCAGAAAAGAAATTTAACTGCAAAGATTTATCTTTCCGTTAAACGAGAATGGAACACAACCAATTCGCTAAAGAGAATTTATCTTCCACAGTTCTTTTTGCTACATGTCTCAGCCAGAAACTTTAGCAAATAAATAGCCCATCGAGCTGGATCAGGGCCAAGTCCATACCAGCAATATGTCACAATCACATTCAGGGAATTGGTCTCTTTTAAAGGGACTGTCTTGCGTTGCTGGTTAAGAGCCTTACTTCACAGCAAAAAGTTCATCTTGCTATGTCTTCCAAAAGCTTTGCCAACCATTGTTTTGTAGTCATTATTATTCTTGATGCAGACCAATGCAGCTAATCCTCCCTGGGTAGAAAGCTACCTTCGCTGTGTGTCAGGTATGAAGGGACGCTTAGGAATACAAATAAATTAGAATCAGGAGGGGAAAAAAACAAATTCCTTTTCTTAACCATCTTTGATGGAAAGAAGTATGCTGTTAGTCGCAAAGTCGTGTCCGACCCATCGCGACCCCATGGACCACGTTCCTCCAGGGCTTCCTGTCCTCTACCATCCTCTGGAGTCCATTTAAGCTCAGGCCAACCGCTTTGGTGACTCCATCCAGTCATCTCCTTCTCTGTTGTCCCCTTCTTCTTTTGCCCTCCATCGTTCCCAGCATGAGGCTCTTCTCCAGTCCTTCCTTCTCATTTGGTGGCCAAAGAATTTGAGTTTCCTCTTCAGGATCTGGCCTTCTAAAGAGCAGTCAGGGTTGATCTCCTCTAGGACTGACCGGCTGGATTGCCTTGCAGTCCAAGGGACTCGCAGGAGTCTTCTCCAGCACCATAGTTCAAAGGCCTCAATTCTTTGGCACTCAGCCTTTCTTATGGTTCAACTTTCGCAGCCCTACATTGCAACTGGGAAAACCATAGCCTTGACTATACAAATTAATAGTTTGTAAGTGCCCTTAGTTATCAGCCTCTGCTTCCATTTCCTGTACATCTCCTTTTACTTCTCAACGTATGTCAGTGTGCTTGCTGTTCATCAATAGGCCTCTTATCCCTATTTCTCTTTCTTCATGGAGACACCATCTATCTCTTGCATCTAGTATTGCACTTTTCAGAGTCATTCATCCCTCTTGGACTTCTTTATTATGTTTATTCTTTAACATGTCAAGGCACTTAGGCTACCTACATTTTGTCCCATTTTACTAAAAACTGTCTTTTGGAAATATTTTCATGTCCTTGTTATTTTGAACTCCAACACAACATAATCTGTTTTGTCTAAGATGCTTCACACTTTGAGTTTGCCAATCAATTCTGCTTTATTTGTGAGTGCTAGGACCAGAAGAGTTGACCACGTTGATTCTTTTGCCATTATTTGAAAAAAGAAGTTGTCAGTAAAAGAGATAAGAAATTCATGGGACTTTTCCATATGTTATCAAAATCCTTTACTAGAGTAGGTGATCTATAATCAAATTCCATAATAATGTCTTTTTTGCTTCTAACTCCTTTATATCTCACGCAGATGCTATAGGAACTTCCATATTCAAAATATGAATACCTCCAAAGCTATGGCTTCTTTCTGTACAATTTTACTTTACTACCTTTTTTATTGGATCTGCTGAAGAAATGATATCCTTCAACTTTTACATTGTAGTCATGACTCTCATCGGCTGCCAGATTACTATAATACCTATGAGGACACCAGTGCTTTTCTGGTCAAGATTTGTAGTTCTAAAATGTCAGCTTGTTTTCTTCACTGAACTAATCAAGATAGCACTAAGATGTGCATGGACTCTCCTTAAAAGAGAAGAACTTCAATAATTGCAGGATGACCACTGTGGCTGCTCAAATACAGTGTTTAATGGTTATATAGAGAACATTCATGATTAATGTTAAACACAAAGAAAGTGGGGGAGAAGGAAATCTATTGAGTATTCCATGAACAAGCTATTAAGCAGAACTTTGATGGGTGCACGATAGAGATCTGTACAATTATGAACAATATAAAGAGGATGAATAGAAACAAATTATTCTGTGCTTCTTAAAATAGCAGAAAAGAACTTTAAGCTGCTCAGATATGGTATTGACTAATTGAGAGATTTAATTTTATTATACTGTATCTGGCTCTGGAGGAAGAGTACAAGATAATTAAGAATATTTTCAAGCCACTAGCCTTTGCCCTTTGTCAATTAAAAATCTGCAATAACAAAATGGGCCAGAAAAAGGCACAGTAGTGAGCATTGTACACAAATTGTACATGCAAAATGTTAAAGGAGCATAGCGGAATTTGTCTTTTAAAACCCTGCATTTTGGAAATATAAACAGAAAAAAAATTAAAGCAATGTGATGCATAGGAAATATGCTAAAAATCAGCAAAATGTTTGTTTGTGATGAGATATTCTGAATATGAGGTTACTATATTGTTTCTAAAAAGCAATCCTACTATCATAGACTTGACTTTTAGCCATCCAGGTTTATGCCCGCCCTGTAGAAAAATATTTGTAATAAAATAGATTTGTAGCAGGTTTCCTATGAACAAAAATATTATACAAAATTTATAGATAGGGTATGATGCTCTTGCCAATTTTGTGAAAAACAAATCAATTATGGATGATAGGCCTTCCCAAACATATTTGGCTAGGTCCTCTTGGAGAAACAATACTTAATTTAAGGTAGGCAAATTACCATGATATACAACTATTATGTTATAACAGTTGCAAGGCAGTCTTCATTGTGTTAGGATTGACTAAGAGACTTCTTCAAAGACAATTTTGGCAATTATCTTTCTTCTCTTCCTCCCAATCTTTTCTGTTTACCCAGTGAAAAGTAAAAATCTAGATTGAGACTGACTGTAATAATAGAATCTTATAAATCTGATTGTGTTGTTGTTGTTGTTGTTGTTCCTTCTTATAGTTCAGTGAATTAAGAAAGTATCTCTCTAAAATGCTTCCAAACATTGTGTGGAAGCATATCTGGACTTAAACAATGCTTTTGCTCCTTATTTCATGGCATCAGAGCTATCTCTATTAAATATATGTTCCTTATTTTCTACAATCTTTGCCATTTTTTTTGGTACTTTGGTGTACTTTTTTTACAGCCTGGATGAGAATGATTATGAACAGAGACACTAAGTAGTATTCTTATTACTAATTAAATCTAAAGAGACACAAATCAACATGTGAGAAATTCTACCCCATTTGGTGGTAAGGTGAGTTCAAAAAAGATTTCTTCAACCCATACTGATTTCATTGAATGCAAACTGAGAAATATGATTACCAGTTAGGACTAAAGGTTGAAACAAGTGTTGTTTGTAAGAGCTGTTGAATATGTTGAATATTGTTAGTAAGTGTTAGTAACTTTGCCATAATGTTTGCACAATAACATTGATGTGTAAAAGTAATTATTAATACCAGATACTGCTTGATGTTTATGGTATAATTGATTGTTACATAAACTATTAAATACTGTACTATTAAAATGCTCTATTTTGGGATTATTTTGTAAATTATAATTAAATGTAGTCTTAATATTAAAGGCTACATATTTATGAGCCAAATCTTAATGCCCAGTTTAGTTTAATTAATTAGTATGTTTGAGTAGGTTTGGAGATACAGATATAGATTACAATTTCTTTCTTTTTTTATAGCTATGTTATTGGACAAGAAAATAATCAAGAAAAAAACTAAAAATGTACAGAATTTAAAAATAAATTTTGTATAAACAAGAACTAAAACAACAGCAGCAAGAAGAGAGAAACCCAGGAATATTTACACATAAAAAGCATAGAAAGTCATATGTGTACATAAGATTTTAATGAGAGAAATATTTAAAATATCAATATTCTGATACAGGTGAAGATAATCTGGAAAACCTTATTCTGATATATAGTTGATTTGGTTTGTATCACTAGAGCCTGATGACAGATTTAGGTGCCATAGAAATTTGCAATTAGATTTGTTAAATTCATATCTCAAATCTTTTTCTCATTTTTTTTAAGACTTTCGAGAGAACCTGTCATACTTGATATAAGACTTTTATAAAATATTAATGTACTCTTGATTTTAAATGAAACAGAAGTTCATCATTTTTCAAGTGCTGTCAATGGTTGTAATGGATAATAGCTAATAATCTTAGAAAGGGGTGATTGAATTTGTCTCATTTGAAACCACATTGGAACTTGCAAAATGTTTTCCCCAGAAATAGTGTTTTTATCAACATGCAATATCTAGTCTGGTAATTTCCTCTGTTTCTCTCTTTCTTGTATTGAATAAATTTAGTATTTTGCCTGAAAAAGAAAATTAAAAAACAAGAGAAAATATAGGTCAGCAACCAAGAATCATTTCTAACTTTCCCAAATTTATATGCAGTAGATGTAAATTTGCGAATTTAATTATTTAATATCAGGAAAAAATGGCCTTACCCTAGGATATGAGTAGTTCTATTTTAACCCAATTAGGTCCATTCATAACTATCTGACAGGCTCCTTTCCTCCCTTTTGACATGGAGTAGACTTGATGATCTTGTGGGCCAGTCACCATTATTTCCCTATCACAGTCTATTTGATAAGATTGTTCTGATAATAAGGTTATTATAATTCAGGATGAAGCTAAAGATAGCCCTCAACTTACAACCATAATGCAACATACCTATTACGGTTGCATGTCATGACAGTTATAAAATAGAACAAAATAACAGAGTTGGAAGGGACCTTGGAGGTCTTTTAGTCCAAAACTCTGCTCAAGCCAGAGATCCTATGCCATTCCAGACAAGTGGCTGTCTAGTTTCTTCTTAAATGCCTCCAGTAATGGAGCACCCACAATTTCTCAAGGCAAGCTGGTTAATTGTTGTCATTGTTAGGAAATTCCTCCTTAGATTGCGTCTCTCTTTGATTAGTTTCCATACATTGTTTCTGTCTTGTCTTGCCTTCTAGTGCTTTGGAAAATACCTTGAACCTCCCTCTTCCTCCCTCTTCAAATTTTGAAACACTGCTATCATGTTGCCCCTAATTCTTTTAAGTAGACATACCCAATTCCTGCAATTGTTTTTCATATGTTTTAGCCTCCACTCCCCTAATAATCTTTGTTGCACTTCTCAGCACTATTTCTAGAGTCTCAAAATCTTTTTTTATAATATGATGACCAAAACTGGATGAAGTATTCTAAGTATTCTTAGTGATCTTACTAAGGCTTTATAAAGTGGTACTAATATTTTGTGAGATCCCGATTATTTCTCTTTGTTAATGCAACCTAGGATTGCATTGGCTTTTTTGACTGCTCTGCACACTTCTAGCTCATATTTAAGTGATTGTCCACTAGGACTCCAAGATCCCTCTCACAGTTACTGCTATTGGGTCAAGTTTCACCTAATCTGTACCTGTACATTTGGTTTTTCTTGCCTAAGTGTAAAACCTTACTTTTCTCCTCATTGAATTTCATTTTGTTAGATAAGGCCCTGCATTCAACTCTGTCAGGATTTGGAGCCTATCTTCTGGGACTATTCCTGCCAGTGTCATCTGCAAATCTGATGAGTTCCCCTTCTATTCCCTAATCTGAATCATTTCTGAAGATGTTGAAAAGTACTAGGCCTACTGTATCCCACTGCTTATTTTCCCGCTACGTAGATGTAGTTCCATTAAGGACTACATGTTGAATGCAGTTTGTGAGCCAGTTGCAAATCCATCTGGTGATGATGCTATCTATCCCACTTTTTTTTTTTTAGCTCATTACATGACCAATCTGATTTTATGACTCTTGTGGATGTTAAGCAAATATCACAGGAGAGGGCAGCTCTCATAATTTCAGAACTGGATTTTAAATATTCCTATGGAGGTCTGTCATATTTGAATGGTCACTAAATGACCAGTAGTAAATTATGGACTACCTGTATGGGAGGGAGACTACCTCACTGCTCACTCCAGGAATTTGAGTCTCGTCGGCTGAAGGTTGACTCAAGTTTCCATTCTTCTGAAGTAAAATGAGGACCTAGATGGTTGGGGGAAATATGCTGACTCTGTAAACCGCTTAGAGAGAGCTGTAAAGCACTCTCAAGCAGCAAAGAAGTCTAAGTGTTATTGCTATTATTATGGGAGAAAGAAAGTATGAACCTTGAGTTCCTTAGAGGAAGGATGTGCCATAAACCTTGGCATAATATGTGAATGATTATGAAGAGCTGTGGTGGTACAGTGGTTAGAATGCAGTTTTTGCAGGCTGGCTCTGCCTACTGCCAGGAGTTTGATCCTGACTTATTCAGGGTTGACTCAGCCTTCCATCCTCCCGAGGTCAGTAAAATGAGGATCCAAATTGTTGGGGGCAATATGTTAACTCTGTAAACCACTTAGACAGGGCTGTAAAGCACTGTGAAGCGGTATAGAAGTCTAAGTGCTATTGCTAAATGATGTGTTTGAAAATGTCCTATTGAGGTCAACTAAATAAAAATATGGTATTCAGTTTTAGTACCTTTTTTATATTAGCATCTGTTTTTATAGTCATAGAAAGATATACAGCACAGATAGCTATTAGCACAGCCCTTAATTAATTCGAGATTACTGCATCCATCTGTAGTGCAATTTTTCTAGTTTTCATTATATTTTGTTTCCATTCCTATCCCAGGGTGAGTAATTGCCTTTCCTAAAGCAATGCTAGTGAAGTAGTGAAAATAATAATTTGAGTCAATATTGGATTTTTTTAATTGCTCAAAACATAATTTTTCCTTCCTTTCTTCCCTCCCTCCTCTTCTTTCTTTTTTCTTTCATTTTCTCTCTGTCTCTGTCTCCTTGTCTTCTTCTTGTTGTTGTTCTTGTTCTTTCTCATTCTTTCTTCACTCTGAATCAGGCATCTAATATTTTATGGGTTCTGCTTTGAAACCTTTCCCCCCACATGTGTGAATTCTGGCCGTGATAACACAGTGCTACGAAAAAGGCACTGTAGCCTGTCCCTGTTGTGCTGTGAGTCATTCTCTTCTTTATGATCACTTCACACATTCCAGAGTTGAGCACTGGCACTGAAAGGAGTCCCATAACTTAGCTCTGATATTCTCTAAGTTAAGAAGTAGACAGTTCCCAGAATATATAAGGCTTTCAAATCTCTCTACTTTATAAAGGCTGTGATTGCGATTCTTGCAATTTTCCCAAGGGAAATACATTTTTTCAGATATGATCAGAACAGATTGTGGCTGAAGGGAACTAATTTGGACTAGGCACATTATCAAGATTTAGCTAGCTTATAGCTTGATTTCTCAAAAAATATTTAATCAAAAAAGCAAGGCTCACTATATCCAAAAGAAGTAATTATTATTAAACATGCTTAGAATTAAAATATTTACAGCAGGTTGGTACAATTTTCTGATTGAAAGGGCTCTTTCAAATTTGTAAAGACCTGGGATATACCATTCACAAGGACTGATGTGGCAGCAATTTGTGCATTTCTGGTTCCAAGTGTATTTGCAGCAGGAGCAGCTTTCTTCTTCCCCTGATTGTCACCAAATATATACAGAAACAGGAGTCAATGCATTGAGGAATCTTTGGCACAAGACAGAAAGTCTCCCACATTTGAGGCATTGCTCTAAAAATTATTGTAAAATGCAAATAGAAGCTCAGAAGCATTTTCCAGTAGTGGCACAATTATCTAGCAAAACCTGGATGGGCTTCTTTTGCTTAGAAGCCAAGTAGGAGCAGTTCAAAGTAGGAATTAATATTTGAATAGAAGACTGGGAGAGGATAACAAAGCTGTAGGATAGGGCAGAAAATTAAAAAGCATCCTTTAAGAAGACTGTAACAAATAATTTTATATTGAATAATTTTTAAAATTTATAATTCTATATTATTACCAAGAAAACTTCAAGAATACATCCATGATATATCATTGATGGTTGAGTACAACTTGATTTTCCCTTTTACAATGATGAAATAGCACCAATATTTTGATATTTTGGACATTGATCACATGTTGCACATCCAACATTCAACATGCTTTTAATTGAATTCTTAGAAATTCTTTATTGTCTTTGCACAGTTTACATTGATTTTAAGAAAAACATTATTCTTAAGAATCTTACATTGATTTTAAGAAGTCACAGGACAATAGATCCATGATGGTGAACCTACGGCACACATGGCACAGGTGGCATGCAGAGCCATCTCTGTAGGCATGCGAGCCATTGCTCTATGTCAATTCCAGCGCAAATGGTCCTTGTTTGGAAATGGAACCAGTCCAATTCCGAACTTCCAGTAGGTGTGTTTTTTGCCCTTCCCAGGTTTCAGAGGCTTTCCAAGCTTAGCTTGGTGCTGAGCAACGCACCGGCAGTGTGGCATGCATGGTGGGTAGAGAAGTGGTGTGTGTGTGTGCATGCATGCACATGTGGAGGTGCACTTTGCATTATGAATGCCGGCACTATTGCATTCACACACTCACATTTTTGGTGCCCAACAACAAAAAGGTTAGCCATAACTGGTATAGGTTCTTCTGCTTGAGCAAGTGGCTGGACTCGAACATCTCCAAGGTCCCTTCCAGCTCTATTCTATTCTATTCTATTCTATTCTATTCATGTGCTGTATTTTTAAATATATTTTATTAGTTAATTTAATTAATACATGGATATGATCATCCATCCTTTTTCTATATGTGTGGGTGGTTCAGAGCAACAAGAATAAAAGCATGTAAAAAACTATTTTAAAAATCAAAAAAATAGCCCATCACTTTTATTTATTTAGATTTTTTTATCCCATCTTTATTATTTTTATAAATACCTGAAGATGGGGAAACATTCCTAATACTCCTTTTTGCTCCTGTTTTGCCTATAACAACAACCCTGTGAAATGAGTTGGGCTAAGAGAATGTGACTTGCCCAAAATCACCCAGCTGATTTCACGCTAAGATGAAACTTGAACTCTAAGTTTCTAGCCGAGAGCCTTAACTACTAGCTCACTAGGTACTTGAAAACATGAATTAAATAAGTGAGGAGAGAAAGATTCTGTTAATAAAAAATTGAAATATTTGAATTCCCGTGAAATTCTAGCTGTACTTCCCATTGCTGAATGGATTCTTAATCTCCACAGAGAGGATTTATGGATGATAGATAGGACTTAATAAAAATGTGTTTTTCTGCATTAGAGTTGTTTATTCAATAAGCCTATTTTAAAAATAACTGGGTGCAAATGTTGAAGAAGAGGTAGCTAGAAGTGTCACAGTATTGGTCCAGTATAGCATCCAGAAATGCATCTCCTCAATGTCTGTAGGAACATCTCTGCTGTTCTCATAGAGGCAGCCGTGCTTTCTGAACACACTCTTTTGAGTGTCATTACCTTTTTCTTGAGCAATTGCAATATGTTACTCCTCTGCCATTAGGCAGCTGTAGAGAAACTAGCTAGGCTAACTCCACATTATCCTGGCAAAGGCACCAGGAAAGGATTAGATTGCTTTCTAATATTTCAGTGAATTAGAGCTTAAAGCGGAATGGATGAGTAGGAAAGTGGATGGCTTTGTGTGGAGAGATTGGCAGCAGGAATGGCAAGTTATATAAAGATTCTGCCACTACGAAGTGCTTGATGCCTATACATTTATTCAAGGAAAACAAGTATCTATAGCATGCTTTCTGTTTAAAAGACGCCAGAACAATTGTATTGGGGACGGGCTAAACCTTTTTTCTTTCTTTCTATTTCCTCTCTACTTTTCCAATGCCATTTTTTCATTCCCTTATCTACCTCCTTAATGCCTTCTTAATTCATTCCTTAATCCTCTACAGAAGCTTTATATTCATCAAATCAAAACCACTCCTAATTTCTAAAGAATCCCTTTGATTTGGTAGATCTAAAGTTATATTAGACCACTCATAACTTGCCATTTTTCAGTCTCTCATCTATCCACAGAAATGGTTTTCCCATCTAAACTGCCTGGCTTCTGCTTGGACCTGAAACAACTTTTCAAGGAGATTCCAAAGATCAAACTTGCAGAAGTAATTAGTCTGTGTTTTCAATAGTGTGTGGATAGTCCTTTGGTCAAAACCTCACAACCCATTATATTTAGGAATTCCCTAAGTTTTGTTATCATCAGACCATTAAGCAGAAACTCTTCAGGCAGGTGAAAATAATGCCTCCTCAAAGAAGCCATTCACTACTAGTCATCCAGAATTATGGAATTCCAAAGTAGCATTAAACAATTCTCAATTTGAGGCCTTAGCCATCCATTTCTCCATTAGGATAAGAGGTCCATTTGAGACCTTATCTCCAGCTGCGATACCATCTGGGGCAAAGAGAGAAACCTCCAGATTTTGATGATAGAGAACCTTTTCTTCAGGATTGTCCCTGAAAGCTGTTTGAAAACTTCAATTAATACAAGACACTTATATTAGATTACTAGATGAGACTGATTATTAGGAACATATCAGGGTGCTTTAACACTTTTCTTTAAAGCATTATACCACTTAAGACCTTCCTACATTTGCTTTTAAATCACCCAAGTCTGAGTTGGAGATATTCAGGGTTAAGTGAGTATGGATTGGGAAGAAATTCTCATTTTACTTTGCAATATTTTGCCTGTTAACTTTTCTTTCAAAGTAGGCTTGCTTAAGCTTTATGAGGAAACATTTGTTTTCTTCTCTGTTGTATTACAGACTTTTTTTGTTACTTTTTTGTTTTGCTTTTTGTTACTTCTACTACTAAGTAAAGTAAAATAAGTTGCTAATTTATAGAGCATCCTCAATTCTGCCCAATACAAAGATATTTCCATGATGCAGTCCAAGAATCTTCAAATGTGACATAAAATAATTGAGTCTAATCAACTAAAAGGGATGCTGATTAAAAAAAAATGGATACAAATTTCCAGATGAAATCTTTTTTTTTAAATCTTAATGTATGATATTGTTCTAAATTCTAAATGCAAATGGATGAAAGTATAGATATCTTGTTGAAATACACATCAATATTAGTCAACAAAAGCCAGTTATCTTTACGTAATGGGTTAAAGAATACTGTCTTGTGTTCCTTTTTTAAAAAAGGATGAAAATTCAAAGAAGGAATGTAGCTTTTTTGTTTAAAATTTCAAGTACTGTTACTCTGTTAAGGTTTACATACAGTAAGTATATATCAAAGGGAAATGTATGTATAGTGAAAGCAACAGCTTGTTTAAAAACTATTCAAAAACAAGTGTAAGATAAATTACATAATGTCCCTGAGCAAGCCACACTGATTTGAAATATGCTTAGCTTTTTGATTCATGCTTTTTGAGAAGAAAAATGGAACAAGCTATTTGAGTTAAAATATATTATAAATATGGTCACACACAAAGTAATGATTCCCTTGAACTTGATTCTTGGTAATTACGTATTTCCTTTGGCAGCAGTACACTGCCTGGGGTTTCCTGCTGATGTCCCATCCAGGCATTAATCTGGTCTGTCCTTTTGGCTTTTTCAGTCCAACTAACATTGGTCCACGGGTAATGTTCCAGACATAATGAAAACAAATGCACAATTGATCTAATTTGAGTTGAAGGTACCTATTCTATCAGTATGATTTTTATTAGTGTCTTTGTAGTTTAACTATATGTTCCTTTAAAGCAACAACAACTACTGAGTTTTATCAGACAGACAGCTATTTTGTCCTAGAATGGGTGCCAAAATAATTTCTATGTCAATTGGAGATGCTATGAATAGAAATATTATTTCAATACAGTATGCATATAAAATTGATAGAATAATTCTGCAGTTTGTTAGATTTGCAACATATCTATACATTAACTTTCTGTTGTTCTCATTTTAAAGCTACAAAGCTGAGAATGAAATACTGGCTTGCCTGACACTGCTCACTGAGAAGTTGGCTGTATATTTAGCTCCTCTCTTAGATCCAGTTATGTCAATATAGACTTTTTGGGAATTTGGATTTTTTTATTCTCTAGGTACACTTGTGGACAATATTGCAAGAGTGAAGTGTTTTATAGACTGTTACTTTTGCTGCTTGCAATACTATATCTTATCACTTTTAGAAAAGCAGCATTTATATACTTATTAAATGTAACTAAATGCAATCTAGAATAATAAAGTATTTGTGTGTATGCATACAAAAATTCATTTTTAGTAAAAATGCATGGAACTGGGCAAACTGATTTCTTTTAGCCACAGAACACATAATGTAAACAGAATGCTCAGATAGTTGAAGTTTTATGGTGTAAGCTTTAACAAATTTATGCTACAATTTTATACATAATTACTGGAAAAAACTTTGGTTATGCTTACCACTTATTAAACAAATATGGGCCATAATATCTCATACTGACGGAACAACAGTATTTTTTAATAAGGAAAACATGATATTTGGAATGTAATCAAGTGAATTCCTGCTCTCTAAATAATATTCATTTCACAAATTCCCAGTGAATAAGCTATATGAAAAAGTGATTTTTAAGGAAAGTTATGTTTTGTTGATAAATTCAAGATTTATAAATCTGGTGATTGTTCTCTTAAATTAGTAAGATAATTTCATATTTTTACATATCAATGCACATACAGTTTTACAATTTGCTCGATATAGATATGACTTTAATAACACTGACATTAAGTGTGACATTCACAAAGTTTCAAGAAGTAATTGAGCAACACTCTTAATATATCCCATCACTAAGCTTTCCATTTCCAGACACACACTTCACAACAGTGCTGACAGGCAAAAAATAGAGCATTTACAATGCTAGTTCTGACCTTCAGGCGGAACAAACACAAAGAATGAAAGTCAAGAGAGATATTCTACTTACTTTGTCCTTCAAATTTCCTGATGATTGTATCCAAATAGGTGTTTTGAGGGGCCACATGCCCCCTCCTGACAGGCATTTTTCAAATTTTTGTTCACATCCAATGGGAAAGAGAAATGCCACTTTCTTCAGTAAGATGCTCTGATTTTGAGTGGAAGGGTGGAAGAAGCTTGAGCTCTGCTCTGAGAAACCAAGGGGTAGTTAGCTAATAGGCCCTTGCCTCTTGTACTCTCTTGCTTGGCAGCTGTGAAGAGAGCAAAAACTCCCCCCTTGTACTCATATCCCTCCCTTAATTTTCTTTAGCTCCCGACCAATACAATTTCACCAAGGGCAGGAGGGGGAGAGTTGAAAGAAACGCCAGAGGAAAAGGGGTGGGTAATTTCCTTTGCCTTTTTAAAAAAATGATGATGCTTAGTCATCAGTGTCCCATTCCATATGTGGCTGTCTCAAAGACTTGTCAGCAGCAACAGCTGTTAATCTGACAATAACCAGCGGCCACCTCCCTTCTCTCTTTTTGGGATCCTAAATAGACGTGGAACCGAAAAAACTCACGGGAAGAGAAATGTCTCTCTGGTCTATAATTCAACGCGGAAGAAGCTGAAGAAAAGATTGGGGCTTGCAAGGAGAGACGCACGCATTTGGGAGGGGTCTCCTTGTCGCTTCCCCTTTCTGTTTCTTTAATGTTCGGATGGCAAAAATGCGTTTGGAACCGATGAAAGCAGGAGCTATTCCCAGGCTGTGGTGCTGAAGAGCCCTTCCTGGACAGAATGCCACCTGGATTGCTGGCTGCTAATCCGGGGGCGGAAGGAGAAAAAGCATGAATGGGAGGAGGGGGGTAATGAAAAGAGGAGAAACAAGAAAGCACGTTTACAAGGTTTTGCAGACATTGATTCACTCTGGACTATACTTACAAACCGGGCTTCTTGGCATTTTGCCATGTAGCCACTTGTTTGCTACTGGGAAAGAAAATGGAACAAACAAAAGATTCCAATCACTTCAGAGATAGAGAGACGATCAGCGCTTCTTCACAATTAACTTACCACCTTATAGAAGAACAAACTAAGTGGAAGAAAACTATTGTAATAATGCTGTCTTTGGCCTTAGGGCTTATT
The DNA here is from genome assembly GCA_026931265.2 of Tropidonophis doriae. Lineage (NCBI taxonomy): Eukaryota > Metazoa > Chordata > Lepidosauria > Squamata > Natricidae > Tropidonophis > Tropidonophis doriae. Next base: position 2,600 of record JAPKID020000811.1, on the reverse strand, counting down.
CCAATATTGTGTTTGACATGTTTTTTTTTAAGAAAACCTCTGTAATGGGAACCAGGTTTCCATGCAGATGATCATAAAGATCATAAAACAGTTTTATATACATAAAAAAGGATAAGGTTAAAATGTTTCCTACAGATCCTAATTGTAATAATTGTGTGTCAATATGCTTTCTTCTATAACTGAACATTGGTAATCAGCTTAATAGGGGTGGAAATCTATCACTTATAAAAAGTATATTACACACTAAAAGAAAAATAATTTGAATTATATCTTTATGGTTATGCAGCATGATGTCATCCAGATGCATTGGACTAGAACCTCACAATCCCTAGTTGTTCACATGCTGGCTGAGGTTTATGAGTCCAAAACCTATGGAAGGCATCAGGATGTGTAGTCTATTCCAAGCACAAATTGCCACATTTATATGCCATAATCAGGCGAATTTATATTACTTCAGCAATAGATCTGCTCTAAAAAAAGTATCTGGAAACTAATTTTGCTAAAGCAAAATGTCAGGTTATTGGCTGGCACTTTGCAATGTAACAGTAAAATCTAATAAAGATCCTTTTGACTCTAGGCTTCAGTTTTAGAGGTAACACCTTTTATACTTCTAAAACGTTGAGACCTAACTACTTTATGGTCCATTTTCTTTTCACATGCAAGAAAGCATTGAGTAGAGTATAAATATATTTTTCCTGGGATTGTAATTATCTTGGGCAGTCCTGTTAAATGCTTGGAGATGTACTTCAGAATCTTTTGTAGATCCCTTCTTGTGAAAAATATTGAAATATTGAGCTGTCAATTGTCTCAGATCTGAGAGTGACAAAGTCTACTAATATCATGTCATGTAATTCATCTCTGTAATTACAAGGATCTCCCTGGCTCTTGGAATAGCTTTATACCAGGGGACAGCAGAAACTTCCAAAATGATTTTTAAGAGGGAGGAATTTTAGCAGCAGTTCAATCAGAATAGAACTAGAAGGGACCTTGTAGGTCTTCGAGTCCAAACCCCTGCTCAAGCAGGAGACCCTACACCATTTCAGACAAGTGGATATCCATTTTTTTCTTAAAAACCTTCAGATATGAAGCACTTCTACAACTTCTGAAAGCAAGCAGTTCCATTGGTTAATTGTTCTCACTGTTAGAAAGTTTCTCCTTATTCCAGGTTGCTTCTCTCCTTGATTAATTTCCATCCATTATTTCTTGTCCTGCTCTCTGTTTCTTTTCTTCTCAGCTTCACCAAAGTGCATCATTGAAGAATGGATATTTTACTTGTATTTGTTCTGTGTAGTTTTTCAGGCATTTTTTCTTTGCTTGTCCTTTCTTGTCTTTAGCTCAGCCTTGGCAAGTATGGACACGTTCCTGCAATTTTCTTGGCAAGATTTCATAAGTAGTTTGCCAGTGACTCTGTCCTAGAGTTCAGAGAAAGGGCCCATCCCAATTTTAGCTGGCTAGCTTTGTGACTAAAGTGAGAGAAACTTTAATCTCCTGGTTTCCTATTGGATGCTTTCACCAATACACCAAACTGACTCTCAATACCTTGTTGGACCTGAAGATTGTGAGCATGGTCATCTGCTCTTTAGATCCATGCCCCTCCTGATTTATTAAAACAGTCTTGGGGGGTGTCATGGAGGTGAGTATTATTATTATTTTTTGCATCCCTTTATTGTGGACAATTTTCATCTAATATGAAACCTTCATTTTTAGGGAAGATGGTAAGGAAACTTCAAAGGACCTTGGAGAAAGTGGATTATCTGGATTGCTTTCCAGTCAGGATTCAGACCTGGGTATGGGACAAAAATGGCATTGCTGATGCTTATGAATGACTTCTAGTGTGATCAGGTGGGAGAGTAAATCCATTACTGCTCTATTTATCCTCTCAGCAGCTTTCAATACCATCAACCATGAATTGAATGGGCTCAGAGAGCTGGGGACAGGTGGCATGGTGTTGTGCTGGTTCACTTCCTTCTTTCTGCACTAATTCAAGTTAGTGATGATTGGGAAGGAGAGTCCCACCCACAATCCCTACTATATGGGATGGCATAGGATTTTGTATTTGCTCCTTTATTTTATAACATCTACTTGCAGTTGCTGGTGAAATCATCTGTCATCCTGGGATGATGCATCATTAATGCGCAAATGCTATCCAACTGCATATCAACCTGGCAAACTAAGCAATGGCTCTCTTACTCTGTAAGCTGGGAGTGTCTGAATGGGAAACAACAGTTTTGAGCTGAATCCTGGGAAGATAATTGGCTTTGGGTTTGGGCCTTCTGAGTCCAGTACTATGCCAACTTTGAAGCTGGAACGGATTGCACTTGCCCAGATAGATTCAGTTTGCAGTCTAAGTGTCTAGACTCAAGAATACTGCTAAATGAACAGGTGGCAATTATGGCCAAGGGGTCTTTGCAAAACTTTGGTTGTGGGCCATTTGTGCCTGTTCCTAGGTTGTCCTAAGGCAGGCCTTCTTACAATCATTTATGCTCTAGTTAGGTTCTACATCAATGTTCTATAGATCTTTATCTTTATTCACATTTATATACTGCCCTATCTCCCTTGTGGGACTCAGGGCGGTGCACAGGGAGTAATAAAATACTATA
>JAPKID020000810.1:0-16495 GCA_026931265.2 Tropidonophis doriae | reverse complement strand
AGAGAGAGAGAGAGAGAGAGAGAGAGAGAGAGAGAGAGAGAGAGATGGGCAAAAGTTTCATGAGATTCTTCCTGCATCCCATGCCATTGTAACCTTTTCTTTTCTGGCCATTTAAGTTAGTGATACACCCAACAGAAATATGTGGGAAAAGTCAAAATATTGAAATCCTTTAGGCATTATGTTCATTTAATTGTCTTGAATGAAAAATGTCTTCACTCTTTTAAAAATACTATATTTTCCATACATACATGCAGTAGTAAAATGGCTTTTTAGAAAGGGACCTGGAGAAATGACATTTTCAGCCTGGTGAGCCAGGTTCCAGACACAAATTTCTAAACAAATCCAGGTTTTGGATTATCTATAAATGTTAATAAATAGCTGACAGCATTTTCCATCAACCTCTCTGTGCTTCTCCCTAGATCTCCTGACATACATGATCAACCATCAAGATTTCTTTAATAACCAGACAGTGTATAAAGAGGTAAATAGAGTATAATCCTTGTGATTAATGAAAATGTGGCGATTTCTAACACTTGATATGCTGAGGCCTCCTGGTCCTTTGCTAGATCTGGTTAATTGATTGAGACTTGAAAATAACACTCTTGCTGCTTAGTGGGGATTTTTGAGGCAGTAAAAGTAGCAAAACAAGAGGTAAATCCAATGGAATATGCCCACTCCTGGAGACAGTCTTCTATTTAGTCTTCTATCCTTCTCTCTGCATTATGAAGTAGACAAGCATTTACAGTTTGCTAAGTCTGTTAACTCTGTCTTGCTTCCCTCCATGTCTAGGTACTCAAGTATGAGACGGGCTTCCTGGTTTGTGCTGTCATTGGTATTCTGTTCATTGTCCTTGTGCCACTAGTGGGCTTGTTTTTCTGTTGCTGCCGCTGCTGTGGAAACTGTGGCAGTTACATGTACCAGAAGCAGAATAAGCACAGTGCCTGCAAGAGACAGACTCTTTTTTGCTTTCTGCTGGGTGTCACTGCTGTTATTCTGTAAGTTTCATCCTATGGAGAATAAATGCGCATGTGGGAATGTGACTATTGTATGGGCTTTTGCTTATCTTTATAATTTCTGATTTGATACCTTACTTGGTAAGGTACCAAGTAAGTAAGTACCTTACCTTACTTGGTAAGGCCACACTTGGAATATGCATTTAATTTTGATCACCACGATGTAAAAAAGATGTGGAGACTCTAGAAAGCGTTCAGAGAAGAGCAACAAAGATGACTAGGGGACTGGAGACTAAAACATGAGGAACGGTTGCACGAACTGGGCATGTCTGGTTTAATAAAAAGAAGGACCGGGGAGACATGATAGCAGTGTTCCAATATCTCAGGGGTTGCCACAAAGAAGAAGGAGTCAAACTATTCTCCAAGGCACCTGAGGGCAGAACAAGAAGCAATGAGTGGAAATGAATCAAGGAGAAGAAGCAACTTAGAACTGAGGAGAGATTTCCTGACAATTAGAACAATGAATCAGTGGAATGCTCCAACACTGGAAGTCTATAAGAAGCTTTGGATAGCCATTTGTCTGAAATGGTGTAGGGTTTCCTACCTAGACAGGGGGTTGTTAATGCATCCGTCACAAATTGTGCTCTGAGGCATTCCGTTCTCTCAAAATATAAATTTATTTAGATACACCGTATTGGCACTAAGTGGTGAAAAGCCGGTACTAAAGTTCCCAGGCTTTTTATCCCAATATAAGTTTCCATTTTCTCAATTTTCCAAAAGAAACTGTCAGATTGTCCCACCAAGATGGGAGCTGGTTGCTTGGCAACATCTCTCCTCCCCACCTCCTCTGTCAGCCAGATATTGGAATGTGGTTGGCTCATCAGTCAGGAAGGATGTTTTGACTGAAGGCTCCATCTTCCTTCAGCTCCAATCTGTGTCAAACAGTGAATTCATGTCAGAATGCCCAAGGATACAAACAACCCCACACCCCAATCAAATTCACACGACACCCTGCTCTACAATTATTCTCTCTTAGGAAGTTCAGTTGCACTGAAAGAACAGGCCTACTGCCATGTTCCTTTTGGATCTTTGGCCTGCTACACTTCTATCATTCGACTATTGTATGTTTTTAGATGGTTGTTTAATTTTCCTGTACACCGCCCCGAGTCCCTTTGGGGAGAGGGGGCGGTTTATAAATTTAATACATTATTAAATTATTATTATTATGCTAACAGATTAACAGAGTTGGAAGGGACCTTGCAGGTCATCTAGTCCAACCCCCTGCCCAAGCAGGAGACCTTACATCTTCCTCTACCTAGGATTGAACTCACAACCTCCTGATTGGGAGGTGAGAGCTCCACCTGGACTTAATTAAGAATATAATTCCATTCATTCGTTAATTCATAAATATAATGTTCATTGATTTGATCTCAAACTACTCAAAGGTTGGTTGCTGACTTCTCATAACTAGATATTAAAATCTAAACTATTGTCAGTTCTTATAACACATTAGGTTTTTCAGGGAAAGTATGGCATGTATAGATAAGATAGGGGAAACAACATGCCACAGCCTTATATTCCTTGAAATATAATAAATTATTGAGGATAGTCTTCAAGCAATAATTCCATAATTGAACTGGATCCATTAAATACTTAGGTATGGGTTACCCAAAAAATATAACTTGGTCATTAGCAGATAATACAAATAAAAAATATAGAAATGTTTCTTTAGACATTAACAGATGAGAATCATTAAATCAAATACATAAGTTTATTTAACTGGAAAATATTTTTTTAAAAAACTAATTCAGTTATTAAAAATTCAGTTAGCGAGGATTCAATTTTCCAAATTTGGAGCTATGTCAGCATGTTTGTCCATTGTCAATATTAAATAATCGAAGCCATAAATTGGTGTTAATTTTCTGATTTTTAGAACATGCATATAAAACACTTTTAGTTGGATGGATAGTATTAAGATTCAAGTGTACCAAAACTAATCTATCTGGAAACAATTAGATCAGTTAGAAAATTATGGAATGGAATGTCTTTAAAAATTGACTCTTTTTTTCTATGTTAAATTACTTTTATGGGAAAACCCAATTTTAAAAATTGGGGGAAAGGTGATTGAAAAAAATGGATGGAAATGAGAATAGTGACTTTGGATCAATTGACAGATAATGAAGATGAGTTTTTTTTAAATATTAACAGATTAACCAGATGTAACTTTACGCCAGTACTTACAGATGCAACATTTGTTAACAACATTGTTTGGACCAGTAGCATTTTCAGCTTCTCAGACACCAGAACCACAGAACAAGTTGTTAAGTAATTTGAAATTAAAAACCTATTAATAGTTTATCTAGGTAGTTGTTATCAATATATCAGTATGATATGTAGATGCTGGGAAATGAATGAAATAAAGGACAGATACCACTTAGGTATAATTGATTTGTTCAAGATTTTGAAGGATAGATAAAGTGTTAATTGTCTAGTCCCATTAGAAATTTAATTTGAAACTCTTGCATGTGTGTTAGTAGACATTTGGTTCATAGTCTCTTTACACAGGTTTTCCCCAACCTTACACTTTCCTTGGCTAGGAATTCTGGAATTATAATTCAGAAATTCAGAAGATACTCTGCTGGAGAAAGCTACCTGAAAACAAAAATGCAAGATAAACAAATGCTAGATTATCCTCTCCCCCCCCAATTCCTCTCTGTTATTTTGGGATTGCAAAATCAGAATTTCTGATCCTATAGAAGATTTTCCACGGCAGCTATTGCATATCCACTTATGAATGGCTGCATTCATTTGTATTGAGTTTGCTGATACAGGCCTAATACAGTAACAATACACAGGCAAAACTGAGAGGAAGAATAGCAATTGGCCTTAGGAGTTTAACAAAGAGAAAATGTCAGTGGTTTTTCTTTTGGTAACAGCCCTTTGCTATCATCAAGTCATAAGAGCTATGTTAGTAAAAGATAAATTTCTGTTATAAATGGTAGCATGGTTGCTAAGAAACCAATTGACCTATCTTTGATTTGATTGTAACACTCAAATCATTACTACTTCTGCTAACAGAAAAAAATAAGAACTTGGGTGCTCATGACTGAATTTGCTCTTCTAAGAAAAGCACAACAGGGAGGTCAGAAATTAGAAAGTAGAAATTCAAATAATAGCCTGCCTGCTTTGTCTTGTAGCTCAACTTCCAGTATATGTTGCCTTTCTCTCTCTATGAATTTCAAAATGAGAATAGCCAGATTATTGTGATAAATTCTTAGCATCCAAATTCCCTGCTCTAAAGTATATAAACTCTGCAAAGATGCTCTGACCTCCCACTATTTGCAAGATGTAGCATTTACTAGTATGCTAATGAACCAGTTAAGAACTTTTGTGTAGCTTGAAAAACAACCAGCTGTAAAACTAAATAAAATCAAAAGTAATCCATTCTGATATTTATTTACTAATAAAATTGAATAGCAAATTTGACAAACATTTAACATAATCATTTAAAAGTAATAGTTAATTATTGTTTGCTCTCGGAAGCAAAGGATAAGGGTGCTTGGAGAATTAGTTTCAAATGGCAGCTCTATAGAGAGTAGTAGATAACTTTTAAGAAAACCAGATTGTTTCTGTATAGTACCCTTCTTCAATTTAGGATCCTCCAATCAGCTAGGTGTCAGTTTCTATAATGTCCCAATAAGTGGAATTTATAGGAGTTTGTCCAATATTCTGGAGAGTACCTATTAAAGTTCATTTATAGGCTGTCAAAAGTATATATTCTCAAAATGGATTGTAACAAATTCCTAAACTTATTTTTTTCAGATTGATATTGGTCCTGACATAAGATTCCCACAGCTCCTTCAAAATATACCCATGATGTTAAAGCTGAAATCAAGAGCTATGGTAGTCACTTGGAGGCCCTCATTGCACAAATTCCTATTCCTTCTCAAGACTTCTCTTTTCATTTCAGTCAGTTGATGTTTATGAGTTGAAAAAAAGGTTCTTGAGTCTTATATGTCATACAATAATTCATTCATATTCATTGATTCATATGATTTTTGCAAGCAAATAAAGCCTCTAACGCACTGGCCTAAATATTACATGTTTCAGGACTGAAATAATGCCTAAAGTCAATGCAGCATGAGTTCAGCAGGTGAATCATGGTCACCCTCATTTCCTGCACTACTCATGCCTACTCTTCAGTATTTCCCATCTAGCTACCAACCAGACTTGCTCGGCTACTCAACTGCAGACTTCTTAACTACAGTATATAAATACAAGCAACAAATTTGAGTTGTATTCCTCCTGTACATTATTCTGACTAATAGGTATTATGACTGAATTTAATGAGGATTCAGAGACTATTGATGTTCTGAATACTTCTGTGATGTAAGTGTCTGTCTCCAGGTAACTTACTATGAGTAACCTATTTATTCAAAAGATGTTAGAAATGCTACAATTACCATTCACTCATAAAGTCAGTATTTACTGTGCCTACATATGCTCAAACTTTTAAGTCTCTGCTTTTTTTATTTCCTAGTTGTTTTGATGATTAGCTTTTGGCAATTATGGATCATATAGAATTGAAGAGAACAGCACAGAAAAGAACAGAATAGTTGGAAGCAGGGGTGGGTTTCAGGAGGTACGCCCCAGTACGGGTGTACCGGAGCCAGCCCGGAGCACTGGATACCGTTCCAGTACGGTGCTCCGGTGGCCCCCCCTTCTTACCGTACTTTTAAATCTTCAGTGCTTCCGTGCACACACACAGTGTGTACAGTGCCTGCGCAAAGCTCTGGCAAGCAGCTGGAGTGTCGTGGAGGCTTGCGGAAGTGTCGCAGGTAAGTACGACGCATGCGCGTGCCACGCACATCCATGTAGGTGATGCCAGGGCCATTCCAACCGCTATGGTTGAAAAGGGAATATGGAACCCACCACTGGTTGGAAGAGACCTTGCAGGGCTTCTAGTCCAATCCCCTGCTTAGGCAATAAACCTGATACCATTTCAGACAAATGGTTATCCAATCTCTTCTTAAAAACTTCCAGTGTTGGAGAATTCACAACTTCTGGAGGCAGGTTGTTCGACTGATTAATTGTTCTGACTGTCAGGAAATTTCTCCTTAGTTCTAGTTGCTTCTCTCCTTGATGAATTTCCAGCCATTGCTTCTTGTTCTGCCCTCAGGTGCTTCCATGTGTTGCTGCATACAATAACCTTCAATACTCGGGTACTATCGTTTTTATTTTGGGAGTTACTAAGGAAGTATTAATGCTACTTCTATATGCAAGGGAAGTCAAACCAGGAGATTTTCTGTAGACATCACTCAACTTCACTAAAAGTGATTGAATTTGATTAGAAGAGTCTAAATTGACTTCTATAAGCTTTTTTTTTAATGAAATTGACAAGAATTTCATGAAGAGCCAAGGAATTGGACAACATTTGATTCATTTTTAAAAGAAGCTATTAAATGAACAGGTTTTCTAATATGCATAGTCACAAATGGAACATTGAATTAAAATAAAATATATACAACAATGGCATCTCTGCTTTTTAAAAACTCCTATAGACCAACAAGCTACCTGGTGGAAAGGAATTAGCCTCATATTTACATTATGCACACAGTGGATATTTCACCATCCCATTAGCTATGCACCTACTAAGCAGCAACTGTACAGTGAGAAAATGCTGCAATTCTGTTGCCTTATAAATGAAAGGGACTCCTGTTCTCTTCAGTGGTGGGTTCTAGATCCTGTTCCAACCAGTACAGTTGGAACAGACCCAGCGGCATCCACACACAGAAGCACTGAAGACTTAAAAGACCGGTAAGGAGCTCGGGCGAGCGGGTGGGCCCTTCGGAGGCCCTCTGGAGCACCGTACCAGAATGGTATCCAGTGCTCCGGGCAGGCTTTGGTACGCCCATACCGAGGCATACTGTCTGCAACCCACTACTGAACCCACTACTGAACCACATGCTCTTTGGATCTTAACTACAGGACCATGCAGCTTTCCATGTATGTGTCTCTGTGAGAGGGAAGGAGAAAAGAAGGAAAACCATTGCCATACTTTTGAGTTGTCCTGATAGTAGCCATTCTCCATTATTCCATTATGCCCTTGCGGGTTGGATGCCAGTATTTTCAGAATAGCATTGGTCAATATCTTGTCAATGAATGGCTTGGAGGAAGGATACTAGATCAGGCCTAAAACACAACTCTAAACATATTACACAAAAATCCTTGCAGTGTTGTGATTCAGAGTGCAGTGTTGTGATTCTTTCTAAGCTGGGGTGGGACTTTAACTGTTTTTAAAAACAAGAAGGATCAGCCTAAGATTAATTTCTAGACTGGGCACAAAACGAGGCCGCCCTTGTGTCGCTGAGAGAAGACACTGGGGCTGATAAGGTGATTTGGTGCTGAAATAAATTGAAGAAAGGAAAAGGAGGTCTTAATAAGACGTTTCATCATTGAACTGACAAAGAATTTTGCCAGCAGTGAGAAGAGGTTTGCTGTTTGAAACTGAATCCACATTCCCTACTTACTTTGTTCACACTATATCTAGATTTTTGACAAGTTGTGTAAACGTGAGCATGTCAAGATGCATGAAATCAGGAGTGCAGTTTTCTCCAGAAGAACAACGGGAAGCAGATTTCTCTCAAGACCATCTGTCTTCAAGTACCTGCCAAAACCCCACTGCCCCAGGACAGATAGCTAGACAACCCACATTTTAACTTCTACTTAAAGTTTGGCTGCATCAAAGTTTGATACAAAGCCAAGGAGCCCTCTGAAGAGTAGGCACCTAGTCAGAGTAAAATGAGTCAACGTGGGTGGGCAAGCTGTTTATATTGGCAGAGGACTGGTTCCCATATGCCTATTGCTGGATACATTTATATCTTGGGGTGGGGAAGAAACATTTTTATAAGTGACAAGTCAAAAGATTTGTATAGAATATGCAATGCTATACAACTGACGTTAGAGACAGAGGAATATAAAGTAATCTTAGTTTTTTCTGGGAAACCAAAAAAAACTTGTTAACATTTTTCTGTACGGTATACAGCAGTGATGGTGAACCTTTTGGGACCGTGCCCCAGAAAAGCTGAACTTCCGGGTTCTGGCGCACATGTGCACGTGTGCTGGCCAGCATGTTCTATAGCAGTAATTTCTGTTTCAGTAGTAATATGTTGGAATAATTTCTGTCTGTTGCTAGATATGTCTACAGTTACCCTAGTTTGTTAATGAAATATAATTAGAAGGGATTGTGTTATGTGGGAAAGCATATTATTGAGATGTACAAACTGGACTAGTCCTTTAAAGTTGTCACCAAAGAGTGAAAGCAGAAAATGCCCAATGACTAAGAAAAAAAAACTTTAATTTGGTGTTTACCATATGTTGAAATGCATTTTAATATATGACTTTGCAGTTTTTAATTAGATGTAAGTAGGACAGAGCTCATAAGAAATCAGAGTGTAATTAATGAGTCAAACTAGGTTTATAATACGGATGTTTTCCAAGTGAATAGAAGATCATGTTAATCCAGTTATGTAAATAACTTTATATACAAAACTTACAAAGACATAATTTATTTGTATAGGCTCTCTGCAAAATTCTGGGCAATGTCATTTGGATTCTCACTCTATTTCAATTTAAATCCTATATCAGTCTTGCCACTCTGAATCAGATGAAATGAACCAAGATCATCCAAGCCTATATCTTTTAATAATTTTTGTTAGTAAGAAAAAGTGCTGCCAGACTCCTGATTTCAAAATTAAGGTAAGAGCTGCAAGGAAAACAGGTTTGGTTTGGTTTACACATCGTATCAAATTTAGGGCTGCCAGAAATGGGCTACAAAAATCTGGACAATTACTAGATGAAAGCAAAGAATTAGAATTTTCTATTATTGAATTATAATAGGGAGGATCATATCAAGACCTCATTTGGTCATGAAATGACTGCATCACTTTGGGCAAATCATTGAAATGTTTGTGCATTACACTGTAAAAGATTGAACAACTACAAAGGATAGACAACACATTTTTATCTGAATCTCATCAGTGGATAAAGACAAAATGAGTACGCAAGTCAAGCAAAAAAAACAATTTTGGCATCTAGATTTCTACACAAGGATTATTTTATTCAGAGAAGTAAATGTTAGGTTGTTCAAATGAGTACAAGTTTATTCCATGCTAGATCTCTCCAAGTATCTATCTACTAACAGTCTAGGCAAATTGGCATTAGATAAGTGCCAACAGAATTCAAGAAAAGCTGGTCTTAGATCTCTTGTGAGACCAAAGGGACTCCAAATTAGTGACATGCTTGACCCTGCCCTCAGGCTCAGCCTGGTCATCTCCTACAGTAACATGTTAGAATATTTTCATATACCCAGCTGTTTTTATTTGTTCTTTGTTCTCTCTGTCTAATTCTACAGAGCATACCATGTTCATGGATTATATGAGATGCTGATCCTGTGTGCTTGGTTATATGCTACTTGCATCCAAGGGACCATCTACTGCAGCACTCCAGGGCTGGTGCTTTGATGCTGTGTTTCCACAGTTTTTTTAGGAGTCTGTCACTCTTCTACAATCTGAACTGATTACCGTAACTCAACATACTTCCTTGTTTCTCAACTCTGTTCTGCTCACAGCATGATATCTTATTATCATTTCACCATAGTTTTTAAACTATGAGTGAACATAAAAAATTTTCCTCACTGCAGAAATACCATACAATGAGAATGGGTGGAGCCCTCATTAAGAGCTGATTTTTGCCCTCATTAAGCCCTCATTAAGAGCTGATTTTTCCTGATTTCCCCATTGATCAGCTGAAGGAGTGTTAGCCAGCTTTTGTGCTCCCAAATATGTTAAATATAAAATATATTTTTCGGAATTTGGATTCAGCGAGCCGGAGCTTAAATGTGTTGTCATTATTTCATAAGAATTCTCTTGCACTGTATATATCCATGTTCAGGGCTGGTCAGGTCTGATGTAAAGCCTTGAGAATTCTGGTATAGCATCATGCTTGCATACTGCTGTTCCAATGTCTTTGGCTTAATCCCCTCAACTAGTAGAGACTATGGAAATTATGAAAATCTCTTCAGTGATTGTTTTAGTTTAAGACTTAAACTAGGGCATCTGACTTTTGTTCTGACTTACCAAATCATAAAAATAGGGGTACTGGATAAATCTACAATTAACACTGCACACTTTGAAAATGGTGGTCAGAGAAAGTTTTTGGTATATTATTACTGTCTCCAGTGTCAACAATGAAATTATGATTGTAATGGTTCTTATTTACTTATACAAGTCTATATTGCTCCCCATTTTAAACAAAAACACAGTTTTACAATATGAGCCACAAGGACTATTTAAATATGGAAATAATGATCAAAGTAAAAGCTCAAACAACAATATGAATCATCACTACAGAAACAGTGGTGGGAACAATGCCAATATTGCTAACTCAGAGAATCATGTCAGGATAGGTTGTGCCTCATTACAAAAGACAATCTATCTCCTTTTTAACACAGAGGCAAACCCAGTTATTTTTGTCCATCATTTTCCCTTTTCCATAGAAAAATAGCATGGTGAGATAGGAAGCTGAACTTTTTAATACTTATATAAGAAGCATTACTATATTACTTTCTGAAAACAATTAGTGATGTGGAAGGGAGATAATTTGTGAACTCAAACTCAAATTAATTCACTTTTTCTGAGCTTTATCTTCCTCAACATTAAGTGAAAGCAAAATTGCTTCTCTTGGTCTTTACGATGCTTCACTTCTGCTCAGAGACCAGTGTCCCATTCTTCCAATATTTTAAGGCTCCAAATAATACTGTATTTCCACATGTACAAAGAAATATAAATATCTGAAGAATATGGGACAGGAAATTGCTTAAGAGAATCAGCAAGGCCAATGCTAAAGTAAACCGTTATATATTTACAAAAGTAAAGCACAACATACACTCTCAAGTTAAGAGAATATATATGTATTTATACGCACAGCTGAATAGAAATAGTTACTCAAAACAGAAATATAGAAAACCTCTATAGATAGAACAGAAAATCTATCTACTTGCTTAATTTGTAATTCAGGTGCTGTTGATGAGCATCTTTATTTTCTCTTCATTCTTTTGGTGTATTGGCTGAACCAGATTTGGACATACCGGTAGTAGCCATTCAAACAGAACAGGGCATGATAGTTTGTTCTGAGTCTAAAGAAACACAGGACAGGTTAAGTTCTGATCCTTAAAGAGTCCTGTTCTTGAGCTGCAGGAACGTCTCACTCACTTCTGGATGAAACTTGTATCCCTGCACACTCCTAAGGAATAAAGGGTCACATGGGCAGTAACCCTTCAGATAAAGCTAATAGAGGCGACTTCTGAATATTATTGTAGTCCGTTTAGAAAGCATCTCGCACTGAAAAACCAGAATAGAATAACAGAGTTGGAAGGGACCTTGGAGGTCTTCTAGTCCAACCTCCTGTTCAGGCAGGAAACCCTACACCATTTCAGACAAATGATTGTCCAATCTCTTCTTAAAAACTTCCAGTGTTGGAGCATTCACAACGTCTGGAGGCAAGTAGTCCCACTGATTAATTGTCCTAACTGTCAGGAAATTTCTCCTTAGTTCTAGGTTGCTTCTGTCCTTGAGAGAAAGTAATGTAGATTTTCTTGAAGACGGCACAGCTTTTCCAAAAGAAAACTTTCCTCTATGAAAGGGAAAGCTTCATAGCTTCAAAGCTTTCCTTAAACATCTTAATATTGATTATAAATAACAATGCCAAAAACACACACACACAATGGCACCAACAGTCTTCATTCAACACAACTGAGTTCCACTTATAAAGTTTACCATTAGACTAATCTTCCAAATAGTGGGATATGGTGGCTGAGTGGCTAAGACGCTGAGCTTGTCAATCAGAAAGGTCAGCAGTTCAGTGGTTTGAATCCCTAGCAATGTGTAACGGAGTGAACTCCGTTACTCGTTCCAGGTTCTGCCAACCTAGCAGTTTGAAAACATACAAGAATGCAAGTAGAAAAATAGAAACCACATTTGGTGGGACGGTAACAGCATTCTGTGCACCTTCAGCATTTAGCCACATGATCACGGAGACATCTTTGGACAGCGCTGGCTTTTCGACTTTGAAACAGAGATGAGCAGCGCCCCCTAGAGTTGGGAACAACTAGCAGATATGTGCAAGAAGAACCTTTACTTTTTAATCTTCGAAATATTTTTTTATGTTTTAATTGTAAACAGAAAAACCTTTATATCATTCCAATTTTATCTCTCCACTTCGATGTTCAATATTCATATTAGTATAAAACAGCATTTAAGAAATCACAATTGGTGGATTTATGCAAAATGTCAAGGTAAATCCAAATAAATCACACTGTAGCTTAGTGTACTATGAAGTAGACAGGTAGGTAACCAAATTCATCTTCTGTATCAAATGGGAATGTGGTTTAGTTGACTTGGCTTAAGATATTGTGAGCTAGTTAATTGTGGTTTACTCAATAAAATATGATTTTAAAAGTTTTGTAATTTGTTTCCTAGTTACTAAACTTTAACGAAGTGCGGAGCTCCATTTGGCAAAATGGACCAATACTGAGCAAGATGATATGTCTCATGTATAAAACAAAAAGGTGAAATAGGTATCGATGAAATAGGTATCGATGAAAAGGTGAAATAGGTATCGATCATGGCTTTATGAGGATCCTACAAGACCATTATATACAATTTTGAGGTATATTGAGTTCTTGAATGACTCTAGTAATATAATATTTATAAATACACCATTGCATATTTGGACAAATCCTTTTATTATTTTGTATCCTTTTCCTAAATCTTTGTACTGTATTTGATTGTCTTCAGTTTTCTCTTCTTTTCCTATCAGAAATATATGTTGATTACACAATTTCCAGGCAATGGTCTCTCCTTATAAGGCTGCATGACTATTTGTTTCTAATTATTTTCTAAGACTCTTTGCCTTTATTCCTTGCATAATGGAAAGTATGTAACTGAAATTAAGAAATAATTCATAACATGCTGTTATAGCACAGGAGAGCCAAATTTGCACCTAGGAAAAGTAAATTCTCACCCAGAACTCTTGAATTCATATCTCTTTTTCATCTCCCAGAGTAGTTGCAATATTGCATGGTAAGGACAGTAAAATATTTTTAGTCAAGAAAAACATTATTAATTTTGCAGATTGTCAATGCCAGTTCAATTGCCTCTTGAAAAAGCATCTTTGGGATTTTATCTGTTACATTTCAGTGGTCCTTTTAAAAATTCTGCCTTAATATTTTACAGTACATATAATGCTGGTAATTATTTCAAAAATAGGATTAAAAAACAATGCCAACCTGCAGCTATTTGGGGACTGCAACTGCTTAAATTCCAAGGTTTTGTTCAAAGTGGCTGGTGATTTGGGAGTTGATGTTCAAGCACATTCTGAAGAGTCAGCTTTGAGACAGACCCAAAACCTTCTTGGCACATGGGGACACTTTCTTCCCTCTTCATCTCACCACTACTACCATGCTTATGCTTGTCAGCCAAACTATTTAGGGGCAAGAATTTAGGGTTTTTTTCCAAAAGAGCTTGAGATTTGGATTCAGAAATCACCACTAGTTGCCTGATAGTTTGGTAACTTGAATATACTTCAGTAGGACTTGACATATGGTTTAATCTGCCATTCAAAGCACCTACCTATATTTGCACAGCTTTGCTCCTTACCCATCTACATTAAGGAGACCAGTTGGTAGTAATTTTCATGTTGCCAGGTGCTGCTTGGTAAGAGAGGAAAAAAGCCATGGAATCCATCACTTTCTATAACATATCTTGGATTAAAACTGTGAAGATAATACCAGGTTCAATTATTAAGGCACAATAGTATGCACCATCAATCATCAAATGTTGAGATTCAAAACCTTGTGGGTTGTGTTTTAATATAATCATCTAAAGGAAAAATATAACCATCATTAGGAAAAACAAATTCTACAGAGATGGGTGAAATATTGGCTAGCAGAGGAATATTAAAGAAATGATTGTAGAAAAGATGAAATAATTCTTTGCATGTCTTTGAAGGTTAACCAAATTGTGGGAAGGAAGATAGATTTCATAATTTGTTGCCAATAACAAATTACTATAGGGAAAGTCTTTTTTCTATCATTCTTTCTCATATAATACCAGCTCTCCTATTAAGGAGAAAGAAGGAAGTTTAAGAGCAGAGCTCAGAAGTCTTTTCAATGCTTTTATATTGCCTATCCCCAGAGGAGGGTTGCTCCTGGTTCAGCCTGGTTTGGGCAAAACGGTAGTGGCAGTAGCAGGAGGCTCTGCCCACCCACCCTGATGCTTCTGTGCATGCGCAACCGTGCGCACAAGCGAACTGGTAGTAAACCGGTTAGCAACCCACCTCTGCTTAAAATTGGAGAAATTATTATGGAATATTGTTCTAAACCCATGCCAAATTCAGTACATTTTTAAACTGCCTTTCTTTTGCCTGCTTTCACCATGATACCAAATTCCAATCTGTTCTGTTTTCAGAGAATTATCCTGCTGCCAGATGATTGGACAAAATCCTAAATCCTTACATAATTTATTTCAAACAGGTCATTGAATTGGAATTAATTAAAAGATGTTGGGAGATCTAAAACATTATGGAAAGGTCTGTGCAATATCTGTACTGTGCAAACTGGTAGAAAGTGTGATGAAAGAAATTACCACTGCAAAAAATAACACTTAGAAAAGCAACACATAACCTTTTCTGCAAAAGGAAAAACTCTTAGAAACATATGGTGGGTGTCTCATAGGATGAGTAAAATATTGTGCTAGATGAAACTTTGACCTGATTTCTTAGAAGCAAATTGACTCATGTAGCTTTTAAAGTATTTTAAGAGTATAAACAAATACAGGGGGCAGGGATCATTTATTTACATTTTCAAAAGGTGTTCCACATGTAAACAAAATCCTCAGCAAATGTAGCTATCAAGGGGAAAAAAGGAAGCACTGTCATGAATTCCAATTACAAAATCTAAATGAAAAATTATAGATTTGCACAAATAATTTGATGAGATGTTCAGTTCGTGAATGAAGGGTTTGTCTAGATTTGAACCTCAAAGTTGCAAAGCAGCTACAGTTGCTGAAGAGGGGCAGAGAAGTTGTTTGAGCCTTTATGGAGACTTTTGGACCCAAGAGCCAGAAGATGGTCCTGCCAGAATGTTAAGACAACCATACAGAAGAAAAAGCATCTTGGAGGGGAGTATTTCTCTGAATGGTGATTTTGGCTAATAGGAAGCTGTGATGCCTCCTGTTCTCTTTGTGATCCTCCTAGAAGCCTAAGGTGTCCCATGAGTAAAATGCTGTGATGAAATTTTGGCCTAATCCAGGACAACTCATTTGATGTCTTCTTAGACTTAGAAGCAAGTTCTGAACCTATTTCAGCAGAAAGGTAGGCAAATACCTGTACTTGGGTGGCCACCTATGCGTGAAATTATCTGTCTTTGGCGGGGTGTGTGTGTGTGTCAAACGGGACAAAATGAATTTCTGGGAAAATGGGAAATCTGGCGATAGCACTTCTGCAAAAAAAAAATGTCAGCAGGATGTCGGTCGATATAGCCAGACTCCTGAACTTCAACATAAACACCAATTTTACCAGCTCGAAACCCACTGCTTTTTTTTTCCGATTCAGGGAGGACGGCATACTATCGGGATACACACAGCTCCCAGGCTTGCCACCGAAGCCGCGCCCGAGTTCCAGAGAACTGGAAGCGAAACCCTCCGCCCGCGTCTTTGATAGCCCTTGGCAAATGGCTCCGCCGAAGTTGCACTCCCGCTACAGGCCGCCGCTCCGCTCCATGGCTGCGAGTCCTCCTCCGGGCGGGCCGGGGAGCAGAGCGGAGCAAGAAAGAAAGAAAGAAAGAAAGAAAGAAAGAAAGAAAGAGGGAGGGCAAAATCGTGAAGCGGTTGCTCCAGCCGAACCAGCCCTGCCTTCTTTGTCGACGCGGGGGCGGGCATTTGGAGAGGATTCCTAACTTGGCCGAGAGGCAGAGCGTGTGCGCGTGTGTATATAGATATATGTGTGTGTGTGTATGTTGTGTATTGGCAGTGGGGTAAGTGGAGGTTGGGTGGCTCCGACTCTCTGACGCCAGTGAGACCAGATCAATCCAGGCGCAGCGGCGGAGCGAGCGCTGGGCTGCTCAACTGCGGCGGCGGCGGCGGCAGCTCTGGAAGCGAGAGCGAAAAAGCAGCAGCAGAGCAGCCGCAGCGACAGCAGCGGGTGGGACTTTGGCCGCCTGTCCAAGCAGCTGCGTCGCGCTGCCCGGGCGCGTTGCATGGTCTTTTTCCTTAGTCCCTCGCCTCGCCCCTCGCGGACAGCTGGTAAGAGCTGGGCTTTTGGGGGGGGGGCGACTCTCTCTTCTCTGTGCCGCTCCGAGCTTGCCTTCCTTGGGGAGTCATCCCACCCCACCCCCGGGCTTTTGTGCCCTTAATTATTATTATTATTATTATTATTATTATTATTATTATTATTATTATTATTATTATTATTATTATTATTATTAT